>JBBPJW010000541.1:0-26854 GCA_038088935.1 Pulveroboletus aff. viridisquamosus
TGAGGTTTCCTCAGTCTTGACCTCTTGTGACTTGGGCTAAGCTCTAGTCCGATCTAGGGACCGCCCCTAGTGGGGTCCTCCTTAGCTCTCATCCACTATCTTGGCTAGTTTATACACAAGGCCTCATCTACAACTCATCCTTTCCCTTTGCCTAGTTAGGGGCCACTAGTCAAAAGCCTCATAGAAGATCTAGAAGGAAGTCCAGAGACCATTGGCGTTCCCCAAGGAGTAGGAGTTCAAGCATGGGAAGTTTCCCACAACAAGAACAGGGATTGGCTGGTAACTAAGTGGGGATAATGGTTGTGGACAAACTCTGCATGGGAGATTTGCTCTGTCCATTTGAAGGGATTTGCTTTACAGAAGATATAGAGGTAAGCTTTGAGTTCCTGGTTGACTTGTTCAGTTTTCCTATTAGATTGAAGGTAATATGTGGTAAATAGAAAGAGATTGTAGTTAAGGAGTTTATCAAGCTCCTTTGTGAAGGCTGAGGGAAACCAGGAGCCTTAATTGAAGATGATTTTGTTATAGAGACTAAATTGTAGATAGACTTTGTGAAAGAAAAGAGTAGTAATACTCTCAGCAGTGGCAGTTTTCTTGGTAGGGCATAGAATCATTCCCTTCATAAGGCCATGGTTAACCATAACCAATAGAGATTCATAACTGTTGGAGGATGGGAGATTCATGATAAGGTTACAAGAGATCATTTGAAAAGAGTAAGTAGTGGAGGAGCAGATGGAAAAGAGAGTAGAGGTGGAGGGATGGGTATTGACTTTGTTTTGTTAACAGATAGCACACCCTTCAATGAAGCATTGAGTATAGGTAGCTATCCCCAACTACCAGAATTCCTGTTTAACCAGCTGGAGGGTTTTTAGATAGTTAGGGTAACCAGTAAGGGAGTGGTCGTGGCAGTGGCAGAGGATAAACTGACAAAGGGATTTGTTAGCTGGAACATAGATGTAGTTCTGGTAGATAAGAAGGTTGTTGTGAAGTTTTCAGTTCACAACATGCTTGTGGAGGTCAGAGTATAGGGGATTGTCCCACTTGTACAGAAGGGAGAGGCAAAGAGGGTTTGTTTCAGCATGTTTGCAGATGTGAGTGAAGAGGGTCATGTCAATAACACAGCAGAATAGGTTTTGAATGAGAATGGTAACAGAGAAGTTATTAAAGAAGTTAAAGAAGCAGAGATTAGAGTAATGGAAGAGGACATTGGTGCCAGTGAGAGAGAAACCAGTGACATGGTGGAGCTGGATGTTAAAGTTAGTGAGGTTAAAGAGCCAATGGGCTTGTCAGTGGTTGAGGGTTTGGGAGGCATGGAAGTAAGTAAAGGTTTTTATGGTCAGTAAAAACCTGAATAGTGTGAGGGGATTTCTAAATTTATTGGTGCCAGGTCTTGAAAGCATAGATGATTGTGAGGAGCCTCTGGTTATAGATATTATGGTTCCACTTAGCAGTGGAAAATGTTTGGGAAAGATATGAATAGGAGTACCAGTCCCCATTCAAATTCATCTGGAGAAGAATGCCACCAAATGTATAGGCAGAAGTATCCATGGCAATAGTAAAGGGGCAGAAGAGGTTAGAAAGTTAAAGGTCAGGTTGGGAGAGAAAAAGAGCCTTGAGGAAGTCAAAGAATTCCTGAAAGGCTGGAGTTCAGGACCAAGAAGCCATCTTCTTGGTGAGGTTAAGGAATGAATGGGTAATGGATGAATAATTGGGAATAAATTGCTTGTAGAAGTTAGTAAAATCCGGAAAGGAATGGACATTTTTGAATTTCTGGAAAGTAAGCAATGCCATTGAGTTTAACAGGATCCATGGCAAGTTTGGCAGGGTAAATAACCATTTCTAAGTATTTGATCTCCAAGGAGGCAAAGGTGTATTAGCATCCAGGGAAGAAATAAGGAGGTCATCCATATAGATGATAAGCCACTCTTCTATGATTATGTTGTGGAAGGAATTGTTCATGAAATACTGGAAGGTAGCTGGTGAGTTGTTCAGCCCAAAGAACATTACTATAGATTCAAAAAGGCCCTTGTGCATGAAAAAAGCTGCTTTCCATTGATATCTGTCCTTAATGCAGACATTGTTGTATCTCCATTGAACATTGAACTTGATGGAAAGCTTTGCTTTACAAAGTTTGTTGATAAGGTCAGAAATAAGGGGGAGGGGGTAGATGTCCTGAATGGTGTGCTCATTTAAATATCTATAGTACTGGCAGGGGTGGAGTTTGCCATTCTTTTTTTTTTAGTGAAAAAAAAAGGCCTGGGGGAAATTGAAGAGGCAGATCTTGCCTGCATAAAGGTTCTTTTTAATAAACTCCTCAGTTGCTTGGCATTCAGGGGTGGATAGGGGGTAGACTTTCCCAATCTTGAATACAAAAGTTTCCTTGAAATTAATTTCATGGTTATAAGATCTGGTGGGCAGGAGTTTGCCTAAGATCTTGGAGGTCTTGGTAAAGACCACAGTGAATTGCTGGTACTTGGGGAATAGGGTGGTCTTGGGCTTGGCTTTCTTGGCTTCAATGGCAAGTTCCAAGGAGATAGTGAGCTTTGCTATCATTACAAAGGGGAGAAATGCAGAGCACATATTAATAACTTAGAAGGAGTACCACTTATAAAGGGTATTATCAATGGAGTGGTTGGAGAATTTGCTATTGAGGTAGTGAACTGGGTGTTTATTATTAGAAAGGGTAACTTCCCTGGTGTGATATTACCTGAGAGTAGGCTGGGCAGCCCCAGAATGGTAGAGTTCTTTGAACTGGTCAGAGATAGAGGGGATGGTAAGCAAGTTGGCCACCTAGTTGACAGTGGGGTTTGTGGCCTGGAGCCATGGGGGTCCTAGAATTAGAATTTCCCTGCCACATGCCATGACATGATAGAAAACTGAGTGGGTTACTTCTGTGAGTCAAAGAAGTATGGTGCATGTATAAGTGGTACAACCCTTCTTGTTTAGGGAGAAGTTAACATTTTAAATGTTGAGGAAAGTGGGAAGTCAGATGCAAGGGAAATTTAAATGGGAGACAAACTCCCAGTTGATGCAATTGATTTGCACTCCACTGTCAATGAGAGCAGAGGCATCTATGACTAATCTTGGGCATAAGGAGGGGAAAACTTGTACTGGAATTCTTATATATTTTCTAGAGGAAGATACAAGTACAGGTGCATACAAGAGGAAAGAAGCACCTTGCATAGAAGAGGTACTTCACTTTAAAAACCCAGCCCAACTCTACCTTCTTCTGATTCTTTGTTACTAACTTCTTCAATCTTTATCATCTTTTCTTTGGAAGTGATCTTTTTAATGGATTTCTCGACTGGGGTGGTGGTGGAGTTGGGCATGGCTAAGGAGCATTGGTTGGGGCAAGAGGCTGTGTAGTATCTCAGTTTTCTGCACCAGAGGCAGAGACTGAGCTTGAAGCATCATTCTTGTTCCTGGGGGATAAGCTTAGTAAGTCAAATAAAGTTAACATCCATAACATTTGGATCTTTTTCAGCCCAAGGGGTTACAGAGGGAGCAGGAGTCCAGGTATGGGTCTTGTGTTTTTGATGAAGCTCAGTGAGCTTGGTGCATTCTGAGGTTTCTTGGAAGTGAATGACCTTCTTATACCATCCTTCTATAGTAGTGGGGACTTTGTCAAGGTTCTGTATTCAACATGAGAGCCAAAGGGAGATTCTGGCTTTGTAGTAAGCAATAAGGACATTGTTATCCTTGACATTGGCAAGGACCATATAGTTCTGGAACTCCACATTATATTCAGTGAGTAAGGGGGTCCACTTATCTTTCTTGTTTTGGTGCATCTGAATGTTAACAAGCCAGTGGACCATGGATACAACTATGTCTTGCCTTTTGAAGGTGGCATTAAAAGCCTTAACAAAGCTACTAAAGAACCCCATGGAGACCACCATTCCAGCAATACTCTTTTTGTGGTAAGTGGTGGCTCAGAAGAGGGCAGGGACTTTGGTCATGTAGAAGAGGGCAAATGCAATCTTTTTCTCATCTGAGTTGTAGACTGTGGCATTGATGAAAAGGTAGAACTGGACTAAGTCCAGCCATGCTTTGGCTTTGTTGTGATTGCCATTAAAGTGCTCTAGGGCACTAAGGCAAAGTTCAGTGGGCTTGATGGGAGGAAAGTATTGGATATCATGGGAAAGGGAAGAGATTTCAAGGGAAGGGGGGATGGGGGATGGCAGTGAACAGGAGTAGGAGAGGGGGGAGTGGATTCTTGGAGAATTTGTAGGAAAGAAGAGAATTTGTGTGCAAGGGCACAATCTTGTTCTTGGTATTCTGTAGAAGGTAAAAAGATATTATAAAGATTATCTTCCAGGAAGCTAGGGTGGTGGGTTGAGGGTTTTTCTGTTTCAGAAGATTCTAAGAGGTTCTCTGTGGGTTAAGTTCTAGGCTCTTTTCAGAAAGTGTTAAGGAATAAGGGAATCTTGAATGAAATGTTGGCAGAACTACAGTAATGGTAGCTGCAAGTAGATACACTACTTCTTTTGTTATGCTAGGCCTGGGTAGGGACCAATGTAGACCTTAAGGCTATGATGGGCTAGGGAAGAGGCTTGACTATGATCAGCCTTAAGTGCTAAGAATGGTGCAAATGCAGAATGGCACTATAGTCCCTCAATAAAGGTTGGGAACAATACAAGGATGATGGGGCTTGTCAAGAACTCTTGTATGGTGCTTGCAATCAAAGAACACAAGCAGGACTCCCTTGGTAAGGGTAGGGCAAAGATTTCAATGATGCTTGGAGGAAGCAAGGTAGAATAAGGCAGAAGTAGCATAAGAAACATGGAGAGGAAAGTATGCTACTTATGCAAAAATAGTAAAATTCAGACTTAGTTGAATAAGTCATAGTACATAACTAAAAATGAGTAAGTGATCTGTGTGGAAATGGACAGAATGTAATAGAAGCAGCTATGAGTAATATCCACTGACTAAGAGAACATTCTGGAATAAAGGAAGTCTAAATAAGATTGATTATAACATTTATCTTCTTTTACTTTCTCTTTAGACTTAGCAAAATTATTTAGAGACAATGTTTGATTTCATCATGATCTTCCTTTCTATATTGTTTCAGATCAGAGACCACAATTTTCTTCTGCTTTTACACAAGAGCTGTGCCACTTCCTTGCCATCACCCAGAAACTCTTCACTGCCTTCCACCTACAAACTGATGGTCAAATGGAATGGATTAATTGGGAGCTCAAGTAATATATTTATCTGTTTATTTGTAAAAAACAAGATCAATGGTTACAATGGATTAAAATCACTGGGCTCTCTCACAATAATGAATACTCCTCAGCAATTAAAACCTCTTCCTTTGCCATTACAAAAAATATGTTTCATGACTTAGTTTTGATGTATCCTCTTCCTCCCATTTCTTTGCCAAAGAACTCCTATTATGGATCTAGACCAACAGCAAGAGGAAACCACCTTGGGGGGTACCCAAAACTAGGGGGACAAAAGAATGGCAGCCTAGAGGAGGCACTAGGGAACAAGGTAAACAAGTAAACAAGTATTCTAGACTGGGAAACAAGTCTATGCCCTTGCCCCTTTATATATTGCTACAAAGTGTACATGGACCAGACCATAAGGAATACATAAGGTAGTTGGTATATAGTAAAAGAAAGCAAGGTAAAGGTAAGGTATGATATTAGAGAGCTAGGCCATAATATCAGAGAAAGTCTAGGCTACAATAAAATAAAGGCTATGCTATATAAGATACAAAGGCTAGACCAGGCTAGACCGAACCTTATGGCATGATAAGATATAAGATGAGATAAGATAAGATAATTCCCTAGCTAAGTAGTGCCAGTATATAACAACTCCAGCAGATACACAAAGAAATGGGAAAAACATTAGAGAGAGCTTGACAATATATGGAAAAACAGGCAAAATCTTGTCAATCTCCTGCACCTAACTATGTTAAGGGAGATCAAGTTCTGCTATCCAATAAATATAAATACCCTCAGTTCCATATCCTTTCAAAAAGCTAATACAGAAATGAATAGGCCTGTATACTATTCTAGACAAATTATCCAATGCTGTCTGCCTTTATCTTTCTAAAACAGTCCATATTTATCCAGTAGTCAATATCTCCTGGGTAAAACCTTATCAGGGACCTGGACCATCACAGCCAGTAATTTGACCCAACCCAGTGGAAATTACTGAAGAAAGTGAAAAAGAATGGAAAGTTCATCAGATTATGAACTTATAAGTCTACAAAGATAAATTGGAGTATTTGGTGCATTAGAAAGGGTATGATGTTTCTGACAGGACATGGGAACTGAAGGAGAATCTTGAACATGCCTTCCTTGCCATTAAAATGTTCCACATAAAAAATCCTTTTATATCTTAATGTCTCTGCAATATTTCTCTGGCACAGTTCCATTCTCTCTTTCAACCCTTTGAGAATATCATGGAAGTTTCCCCACTGCCTTTGTCTCATCTGAAATCCAAGACCTAAAGACAGAATAGTATTATAATGCACATTTTATTTTATTTTTATTTTTACCATCTTTTTACTTTTCACCTTTACATTGTTATATTATGTGACTCCAGTAAACTTTACCATTTCACACTTTCACATTGTCACTTCTTCACATGTCACAAATCTGAAACTATCTAGACTAAGACATTATTGTCTTATTGATATTATGTGCTCAGCAAACACTAATGGTTTCTTTATGTGACCATGGGACTTTCCTGCCTTACAAGAATAAACCCTAGGCTTAGGTTTATTTATTATATCAGAGTTATCCTTGCTCATGGGTTAGTCATGTGATATGGCTGCATCTCAGATGAGATCTTAGATCAATATCAATAACATCCAATCTAATGGATTTAAATTAAAATCTGATCTATGGCAAAAATTCAGATGAATCTTCTCAGCCTTATAGTTGCCATGCCTAATTCATATCCACTGACCCTGAGCTTCCCTTTTATTCTCCCACATCCTCATGGTGTGGTTCTCTTCCATTTTTCTTGATCCACAAGGCTGCTGCCTTACTCTTACTTATATACCCTATGTACAGTTTCCTATTTAAGAAGGTATAAGTGAATACTGCTATTGGTTAACATAGATAGTAGATTACTCATCCTGTGTAGATGCTATGTCTCCTAGCAATATATATACAGGTAAGCAAGATCTAAAGTCTCTCCAGTCTTGATTACTTGTATCTTTACTTCTCTTACTTGGGCACTTCAGTGTTAACTTGAGTTACTCCTTCTTTCTTCTTCCTTATGGCCTGAGCACTAGTTGCTGATATTAACTTGGGTTATCTTTCATCAAGATTCACAAGTCTAGTTTGGGGCCACTAGTTCAAAAGCCCTCTTGTTGTTGTTGGTTGCCTGTCACTTACTGGTGTTTGCATATATTTGGATTGCACTCTGAGGGTGCATAACAATTGAAGCCTTATATACTTCTAGATCCCTGCCTTCTTTATACCATTGGATGGCTTACTGTATATTAGTTTAGGGTAGGCCAGGCTTACATGGTCTGTGCGCACTTCTGTAGCATGTATAAGGGTCTCTGCTCAAGCCTGGGTTTTTCCAATCTTGTGCACTTGAGCCTTTTGCTTTATACAAGTCCTTGACTCTTTCTATATCTTTCTCTTGCCTATTTTCCTGGCCTCTAGTTCAAAGGCCTCTAGCACAAGCTGAAATTGCATCCATTAGTGCCAGCACAAGCCCTCAGCCTTTTATTTTTAGCCAACATGATAGTCATGTTTCAGTAGCCATTAATATATTGTTGGACAAAATGGGCCAGTTCTGGCCACCAGAACTTATTAGCAATGAGCTAATAGGTTTTAAGGTACCCCAGGTATCCTGCTATGGGGTAATTATGGCAATGCTGGATAATAGAATAATGAAGGTCAGTGTTCAAAGGAATATAAATGTGGTGGTTGAATGTAAGAAGTCTGCCAATAAGCTGCCAATGGCAAAGATAAAAGTGAAGATGGGGTTAAACAGGTTGTTTAAGATCTTGGAGCATTCTAAGTTGTAGTTTATCAGAAGTGACATTTTTCTATATTATGTTTCAGATGGTAGCATTGATGAGTTAGACAAGAGGTTATTAGGAAGGAGGGTGACATTTGAGTTGTCAGAGTTATTATCAGGGCAAGGTCAGGATAGGAAGAAAGGACATTGGGTCTAACAAGAGAAGTGCCAGTAATATATATGAGTTGGATGTTATAGTCAGCCAGGTTAAGCAGCCAGTGATCCTGGCAGTGGTTCAAATGTTGAGGAGCTTTAAAGTAGGTAAGGTTTTTGTAATTAGTAAAAACCTGTACTGGGTAAGCAGCTTTAAAAAGATAGTATTACCAGATTTTAAGGGCCTGGATAATAGCAAGGAGTTCCTATTATAAATGTTATAATTACATTTACAGGGTTAAATGATTAAGAAGAATAGAAAACCAGATGCCAGTCACCATTGGCATTAGTTTGCAAAAGGATCCCTCCAGAAGTAAATTTGAAGGCATTGGTGGTAATAGCAAAGAGATAATATAGGTCAGGGAGCTGGAGAACAGGTTTTGATAGAAAAAGAGCTTTAAAAGAGTCAAATACTTCTTGTTGTCAATCCTCCCAGCTTCATGGACTATTTTTCTTGGTAAGGTCTATAAGAGGTTATACTATATCAGAGTAATGAAGAATAAAGTGCCTGTAGAAATTAGCAAATTTCAAGGAGTGAACATTCTTGAGCTTTTGAGGTTTGAGCCATTTTGCTATTTCATTGAGCTTGACTGGGTCCATGAAAAGCTCACCAGGTTTGATAATCTTTCCAAGGTACTCTATCTTGGTGGTGGCAAATATATATTTCTTCAGCTTGAGATGAAGATCAAGGTCCTGCATTTGTTAAAAAACATGTTGGATATAAAGTTGGTGTATATCCACATCTGGGAACAAGATCAAGAGGTCATCCATGTAAATAACTAACCATCCTTTAGCAATTATGTCACAGAATGAGTTGTTTATGAATTACTGGAATGTGGCAGGTGAGTTGGTAAGCCCAAAGAACATAATAGTAGGCTCAAATAGTCCTTTATGTGTGATAAAAGTGGCTTTTCACAATATCCATCTTTGATCCAGACATTGTTATAGCCCTATTGGACATTAAACTTTATAAAGACCTTTGTGTCCTTTAGCTTATCAATGAGATTGGATATGAGGGATAGTGAATATGTATTTCAAATGGTATGCTTATTAAGATATTGATAATCCTAACAGGTATAAAGGCAGCCATTTTTCTTCTTAACAAAGAAGAAAGGGGATGCTTGGAGTAAATTTGAGGGTCTAATTTTCCCAGCTCTAAGATTTTCCTCCAAAAAGTCCACTGTTGCTTTTTATTCATCAGCAGACAGAGAGTATACCTTGTCTATTTTGAGTTGGAAGGTTTTTCAAAGGTTGATCTCATGATTATAGGGGCATATCAGAGGAAGCTGATCTAAACTTTGGGGTATGTTGAAAAAGACCTGTAAAAAAGAAGAGTAGACTTCTAGAAGGATTGTCTTCTTTTTCAAAGCCTCAGCCACTATAGCTAAATCTGTTGATATATTGGCTATAGTGATGGTATGAGGAAATAATGGAATAAATTCCAGGATCTGCTGTGAATACTAAGTGGAGATTAAGGCCATGGTGGCCTTCATGGATAAGATTTTGTTCAGGAAATAAAGAAGATGTTTGTTGTTTTTTTCATTAATGTTATAATTTGCATGGTTACTTGTGTGGAGGGTCATGAATTAGAGTATCTGGCCAATCAATAGTATTCAGAAGCATCTTGGTTTGTAATATTTCTGAGGGCAATGGTTTTCTGCTTCCAGTTAATGTTAAGGTTGGTCAATTTCAACCAAAGAAGGCCCAAGATTAAGTTTTCTTGGCCATAGTTCATAACAAGGAATAGGGAATTCTGAAAATTGATGGAGAGGTCAAGGATTAGCTGGCACATGTGAGTAATATGCCTGGTAACATTAATAGAAGCATCAACATTCCAAACTTTAATAGGTTGGGGTAGCTTCTTGAGAGTAGGTGATGCATCTGAATGAATTGCTAATTAATGCAGAAGATCTCCATACCACTGTTGATCAGGGCATGGGTAAAAATATCAATATCTTGTTTCTTGGCTATGGAGATTTTAATGAGTATCTTCATAGATTTTTTAGAGAATAATACTAGTATAGAGGCACAAGAAGAGAATAGGAAAACTTATGTTGTAAAAGCTCCCTGAGTCAAAAATCCATTGCAACAACTTCTCTAACCTTACCACTTCTCTCTTTACCACTATTATTCTCCCAGTCCTTGGCTACTTGTTGTGTCTGTGAGATCTTCTTTGGTGGTTTTTAGTCTGTTTGTTTGAGAAGTTTTGGTTTTTGGCATTTGAAACAAAGACAGTTTTAGATGCAACATTTCCATTTATTCAATGTTAACTTGGGAATTTGGATGGCATCAATATCCATAGCATTGGGGTCCTTCTCAATTCTAGAAGGCAAGGAGGTCAAGGTGGAATTCCATGAGTATACTTGGGGGTATTTGCAACATTGTCCTATAAATTGAAATTGCTTGTAGATTCCTTGGAAGTATGCAGCCTTGAAGTACCACTTCTCTATAGTAGTTGAGACTTTCTCTATGCCATTAATCTTCCTTATAATCCAGGAAGCAATGCCAGTCTTATAGTAGTTAATTAACATGTTGTGGTTAGAAATGTTAGCAATGGCAACATGAATCTAAAATTTAGCAGTATACTTAGTGAGAGTGGAGGTCCATTCTCCTTTTTGGTTCTGGACCACATGGCAATTAGCCAACTAATGTATAGCTGCATTAACTGTATCCTGTTGTCAGAAGGCAAGTAGGAATTTGATGGCAAAGTCAACAAAGGTGCCTATACTTACACCAGTGGAGAAGATTGCTCATCTTCTAAATATAGTAGCTTATAAAAGGGCCAATTCCTTTGTTATATAAGAAAAAGTGTTTGTGACTTTCTTTGGCTTAGAGTTGTAGATGGTGGCATTGACAGCTAGCTAGGATTGAACTGTGTCAAGTTACTGCTCAGCCTTAGCTTATGTGCCATTAAAGACCTTAGGTGCCCCTTGGTATAATTCTGTGGGTTTGAAAAAGGACATAGGAAGAGGTGAGATGGATAACTGTTGCTAAGGGGTAGGCAGGTTGAAAAGCCTGTGGCAGGTAACTGGGATAGATAAGGGTGAAGTTTATTGGCAGAATAATATGAGGGAGAATAGATTGTGAGCTAGATCAGACATTGTCTCACTCTTGTTGAGAGGCAGTAGGGATGTCAAAGAGCTCATCTAGAGCTTCATGGGAATATAATAAAGGATTAAATCAGTTGGACTTGCTTTTAGAGTTGGGTCACTCAGGTAAAGTACAAGAATGGCTTCAGTGGAGATTCAAGGATAGACAAGGAGGTATAATGGTGGTGATTAGTACAATGATAGTATCTGCACTAGGTTAAAGACACTACTTCTTTTGCTATGTGTTATGGATCTAGATCAATCACAAGAGGAAACCACCTTGGGGTGTATCCAAGACTAGGGGGACAAAAGAATGGCAGCCTAGAAAAAGCACTAGAAAACAAGATAAACAAGTAAACAAGTGCTCTAGACTGGAAAGCCAGGCTATGCCCTTGCCTCTTTATATATTGCTACAAAGTATGCATGGACCAGATCAAATAATGCTAAATAAGAAAATAGGGTAAAGGGAAACTAAATAGAAACCAATGGCAAATAGAGAGTAATTAGTAAAAGAAAGCAAGGCAAAGGTAAGGTATGACATTAGAGGGCTAGGCCGTAACATCAGAGAAAGTCTAGGCTACAATGAGGTAAAAGGCTATGTTAGATAAGGTTCAAAGGTATCACATCCTGCATTTCAAACCCAATTCTGACCCAGTTCCTACTGGTCCTTTGGGCTCACTATGCTCATGTTTCTCCTGCATTAGCATTACTACAGTTGTTCCAGCCCTCCATTCTCTTTCCACTTTATTCCATTTTAGCTTTGCTGCATTTTTAGTCACTTAGTACATCTTAATTTTCACTTTGTCCTCTCCAGGCCACCCCATTATAACTCTGTGCCTTTCTCTTCTTTTGTTCCTATTGCTTTTCTGCCTTGCCTTTTATATTTCCTGTCATCTTTTAGTTCAGTCTGACATGCCTTAATGCTATTATTGCTAACATCTCCATTTATCTCCAAGATACATTGGCACCAGCCCTTGCTTCTGAGGCAACTCCAGTCTTATCTCCACTCCTTGCTTATACCACTTGTTACTTTAGAACTATAAGTATTTTAACTCCCATATGGTACTGTAGTTTGAATATTAACAAAAACACTCTCTGTTTGGACTTTATTCTTACTCTAACCAAGCTTCTAAGCTCATTCTCTGAACCTCCAGGTTACCTCAGAGTGACTCCAGACCTTAATGAAATTTCTAAGGAAATCCTAGTGGGCTTATTTTCATTATGACTAGGCTTGATACTTCTTATCTTGCTTGTCCCTCATGTTGAGCTATAAGACCACTCTCCTCTTTTTCTCTGACCCCTCTGCAAATTGGGACACTTGGTTTTGCAAGGGTACACCACATAAGGTAAAGCCAAGTCTCATTCAACCCAGCAAGAATTACCTTCAATTCTTTCCAGATCTTCTCTCAACTTCCTCAGAAGTCTTCAGAGTATGTTACCTTCATGAGCCAAGCCCCATTAGAGTGTTTGTACTTAGAATCTGTCATCTGTATTCTCAATATATGTCTAGGAATAAGTTTTGACAAAAGGCTAGACCAGGCTAGATCTAATTATATGGCATAATAAAATAAGATAAAATCAAAGAAATCAGTTAAAGATAGTAAATAGTAAAGAAAACTTAGCTTAGAGTAAGAATGAAAAATAGCTCCTAGCTAAGTAGTGCCAGTATATAATATTTCTCCTGTTTCTTCCTCTTAAGCCCCCTTATAGAATTTTTACATATGGAAGATCTTATAATACTCCCCTTATTGTATTTCAGACTCTGAATCCACCACCATCACCAACATCCAGTCCAGCCCCATTCCAGTCCCCTCTCCAGTTCTCTAACCCATTATCCCTACCCACACTGTTACTGAAATGGACCTTTCTATCACTGCTCATGCCCTTTATCTAGATAACTGCTTCTTCAACTACTCCACAACCCTCCTCTTTCTCCTCCTCCTCTCACAGATTCTCTCAGGGGTCTTCCCACTCTTATCATTCCAGGGGCTTCTACCACTGTGCTTTTCTATCTCTTCCACCCCCTCCACCTTTTTATCACACTAATGATGACAATGTCATTAATTCCATTGGCTGGGCCAATATTACTGGGTCCTCCATCTCCTCCTTCTAAATCCTTATGATTGTTAAACTGGGTCATTGAACATACTGGAGAAGTAATGTTACAATTGGTTTCCTTTTTTTTTTTCCTTTGCATTCTAACTTCTGCTCTTTGCATGTCTTTGATGCTTTCTTGTTATATTCTGGAACATTCAGACTTTTTTGTATCAGAAGATTCCTTTTGTTAGCTACAATTACTCATAGTTGGCTTCCTTTATCTTCCATGCATTTCCATATGGATTACTTACTTAGCTATAGTTATCTGCTCTAACTTATTCAACTGAGTTGAATCTTATTTCACAAATATAAGTAGCATACTTTACCTTCATATTTCTTATGCTACTTTTGCTTTATTTCACCTTGTCCTCTTCCAAACACCAGAGCCCCTCTTTGCAATGCTTTATTAGCAAGGCATCACCTTAGTCTTTAATAAGTCCAGTGTTCTTGTTTTGTCTTCAATTTTCACTAAGGAACACAAGTGAAACGGCTAGCACTGAACCATTGCTGAAAACTGAAGTCTTGTCCTAGTGATCACGTTTCTAACTTAAGAGACTGGGTTTTAGCTAGACCCCAGCAGAACTAGGCAAGAGGATAAGAGAGAAGGGTCAAGGACTTGTATAAAGCGCAAGGCTCAAGTGCACAAGACTGGGGAATCCCAGCTTGGACCAGCCTCCTTTATATATGCTACAGATGTGTGCACGGACCATGTAGATGGCTCCGGCCCTAACTATGCTACAGTCAGCCGACCAATGGCAATAAAGGAGTGAGTACCCTAGCAGTTCCATGAGGAAGCTGCCAGATAATGATGTCATGGTCTAGACTGTGATATGTGAAATGAGTAGGAGTGAAATATGAAGATGTGACATTGTGAAATGTGAAGAGGTGAAAAGGTGAAAAGTGAAAATGGATCCCACGGTCATGTGATGTGAAAGTTGAAAAATGATTATAACAACAAGGTACTATTTTATATTTGCACTATCATTCTAGACCCAAGGCTAACATTTATTGAGCCTTACCCTTAGCCCTAGCCTTAAGATCTATATTAGTTCCTACCCAGATCTAGCATAATAACATGAAAAAGAATCAGGAGCTATTGTAGCTTATTGGCAAGCACTAAGTGCAAAAACCAAGCATAATCTGGGTCTGAATTGGGTCTGAATTACAGAATATAACAAATATAACCTTTGATGTTATAATTTTGATGAATGTTGAGCAGCCAGAGACAGAAAAAAGGAAGAAACTGAAAACCACCTAAAACCAGACTGGTAGAGAAAGGGAGACTCAGATAGTCATCTCACAAACTTCAGGAAGCTAACTTGGAGAGACACTTTATTAAAAAAGGTGGATATCACAAGTGCTCAAGTTTAAAGACTTGAGATACCCAGAAATGCTATTATATCTATGATATACAAGCCACAACAACTATAGTGAGATATGTTATGCACTCAGCAAACACTGATGGTCTTCTCACATGACCATGGGACTTACCTGCCTTATAAGGTTAAACCCTAGGCTTAGGTTTGATTTATGATTCAGAGTATTCCCTGCTTATGGATCAGTCATGTGATATGGCAGATCTCAGATGAGATCTTAGATCAATACCAATGACATCTGATCTAAAGGATCTAGATTAGAATTCTATCTGTGGCAGAGATCTAGATAGATCTCCTTGGCCTTATGGTAGCCATGCCTACTTTATATCTGCTGTCCCTGAGTATTTCCATTCTTTCATATCCTCATAGTTGTGGTTCTCTTTCTAATCCCTTGATCCACAAGGCCACTGCCTTACTCATTACTCATTACCCTATGCCCTATTTCCTATTTAAGAAGATACAAGTGATTACTGCTATTGGTTCACATAGATAGTAGATTACTCATTCTATGTAGAGGCTATGCCTCCTGGCAATATACATATAGGGTGGGCAAGACCTGAAGTCTCTCCAGTCTTGATTACTTTGTTGATTCACTACTCCTTTTACTTGGGCTCTGCACTGTGAAGTTAACCTGAGTTCTTGTCCTTCTCTCTTTCCCTTATCAAGTCTTACAAGCCTAGTTCAGGGCCACTAGTGCAAAAGCCCTCTTGCTATTATTGTTATAAATATTTTTTACTTTTCACATCACATGACCCTGAGAACCCTTTTACCTTTTCAACATTTCACACATTTCACATCTTCACACTTCATATTCTAGAATGTTCCAGACCATGGCATTATTACCTGGCAGTTTCCATAAGAGACTACTAAGGTACTTACTCTCTTAATGCCATTGGTCTGCTTACTATAGTATAGTGTAGGGTAGGCTTTTGTCACATGGTCCATGTGCCATACTATAACATATATAAAGGGCTGGCACAAGCTGGGATTTTCCAGTCTTATGCACTTGAGCCCTAGAGCTTTATACAAGGCACTTGACTCTTTTCATTACTCCTTTTGCCTAGTTTACTGTGGTCTAGCACAAAACCACAGCTTTTGGTTGTGCTTACCAGCTTAGTATCAAGACATGAGGATAGGACAGCCAGCAGCCATTTCACTTGTGCAAGACTATTTTACTGGTTAGCACAGATAAAACAAACAAATAGTCACAAGGTCATCCTACTATATGACAATTAGAAAGACTTACCTTTAAAGGCATGAGGAACAGCTTTTTGATTTCATCAGCAAAGCAGTCTTAGGTTTCAAGAACAATCTGCTAGAAGCAGAATCATTTACTAGGAGGTTTACTGCATTCAATTATCAGGTCTAAAAAGACTTTCAGGCCAAGAAGGCAAGAGATAGGAAGATAGCAACCTCAGAGTGACTTAAATCCCTTAGATCATCAGACACTCTTCATTCCCCATCCAGGAGACTTAGGAAAGTTTGCAGCAAACCCATTCTTTATCATTTAAAGAAACAAAGTGTCAGCTCCAAGAGAGTCAAGAGGGTATGATGAGGAGGAAAGCAGTGAGGGAATAGAGCAGGGACTTCAGTTAGGTTCACCAATCCCCCAGTTTCTGCAACAAGAACCATCACTTCTTTTTCTGAGTTCAGATTACCAGCAGAGTTCATTGTATGTTACTTGGGAAGAACCCCAGCCCCAGAATCCACAGCAACCCCAGTGGATTCCATTCTCACTTTCACCCCTGCAACAATCTCAATTGAGAATGTCTGAAGGGGCATTGAATTTTGAAAATAAGCTGAAGGAATTGATAGGAGATAAGAAGATAGTGGATTTAGGGAAGTGGGATGGTAATAGAAGAAAATGGAGGCTATGGATGATAAAGATGAGGATATGGGCACTAGAACAAGAATAAAAGAGTAAAAGGGGACTTTTGGCAGCAGTGTTGTCAAGATTGGAAGAAAGGGCAGCAGGATTTGCCCAAATAATCATGGAGAAGTACTTGGACCTGGAGGACTTTACTGATAGTCAAGGAAACATTCAGGGAGATGCAGCATGGCCTTTATTCAGGACCTTGTGGAACAAAATCAAGGACTATTTCCATATTGAGAAACTTGCCCATGAAGCCCTAAAAAAAATAGAAGCCCTCTCCCATTCCTTCTCTATTGACAATTACCTACAAGACTTTGAGGTATTGAGGAAGGATGTAGAAATTTCTAATGAGCATGCTATACAGCTTATAAGAAGACAAGTCCAATATATGATTTATTCATAGGCTTTGCTGCAAGATCTAAAGGGGAACTACAATGAGCAAGTGGAGCAATTTAGGACTATAGGGCAAGCCTTTGAAAGGCTAGCAGTGAAAAGAGGAAATCCTTCAATGGGTTGTTTTCAACCACAATTCAATAATCCATGTGACCCTCCTCCTTCTACCCCCAGATTCTCTCAAACAAGTCCCAACAACCAATTTTGTTCAAGGCTCCCTTGAAATCCTTCTTCAAAATTTACAGCTGTAGGAATGCAACCAGATTAAGGAGCCCCTATGGAGATTGGTCAGCAGACCTTCTTAGCTATGAAGAAATGCTTCAAGTGTCATAGAAAAGAACATTTGGCCAAAAACTGCCAATCAAATTTTCCCTTTACCTCTCCCAAAAATTTCAATCCCCAGCAGTGATTCTATATAGTGTGGTATGGGGACTTCTCTTTTAAGCCAGACATGCAAGGTTGGTACATGACTGAACCAATCAATATACATGAGCTCAAGGCAGAAGCAAAAAAGGAACAATTAGCTCACATTCAAGAAATTCAAGAACAGCCTTGGTCTTCAGTTAAAGAAGCCAAAGCCTATTTTAGAGATAAGTTTGCCAACAAGGCAAAACAGGGTTTTTAAACAGGATCTTGATCAATTGAGGTAATCAGGGTCCTTCTTCTCTTTTTTCCATAAATACTGCAAAGACTTAGATAGTAATTGTAAAGTAAACTTTAATCAATTTTCTAGTTCTACCTCTGAGGGGTCTCAAAAGAGCTCAGCCACAGGTAATAAAGTGGTGCTTAATTCCTTATCAAAAGAAAAGAAAAAATTAGTAAGCAATTCTTTCTCACAAGCTAGTACTCACACTTTAGATTATAAAACTCTCAAACAAAAAACATTAAAAACCTATGCTAAGAACAAATTTTGTATTCAAACAAAGGTAGAAGGATTGGTAAGCCAACCTTTATGGGAAGGAAAGGAATGGAAAAAGATGGGCACCATATTTGCACTGATTGATTCAGGAGCATCCACTACATTCATGAATAAAAACTTTGTCAAAAAATTAATGAACTTCCTCTATTCAAAAGTATTCAGGTCATTAATGTGGATGGATCATGTGGCAACATAGGAGAAGTAACAACAAAAGTACTCCTTTACATTTGACTACCAGATAAAAATGACCAGCAATATAAGGAAGCTATACAAGCATTTGTCACTAATCTAGATGGTTCAGTGCTAACACTAGGATATGACTGGTTAAAAAGGCATAACCCAAAGATTGATTGAGTAAATAAGACAGTGGAGTTTTCACCTGATAAAGCTCCCCTTAGAAATATAACAACAGAAGAACAAGAATTATGAAATCAGATACCACAAGAGTTCTGGGAATATTTAGATATCTTTTCCCAGAAAAAATCAGAGCACATGCTAACTCAAAAACCATGGGATCATGCAGTCAAGTTAAAAGAAGATTTTGTGCCAAAGAAAGGATAAGTAATCCCTTTGTCAGATACTAAAATAACAGAAGTCCACAAATTTGTTTCAAAAAAACTCTCCAAGGGATATATTCATCCTTTTAAATCCCCACAGACATCACCAGTTTTCTTTATCAGCAAAAATAATGGGGGAAAAAGAATGGTTATTGATTACAGATACCTCAATAGTTGAACCATCAAAAATTTGTACCCTTTACCCCTAATTTTCACCCTCATCAACCATTTCAAAGAAGTAGATCTCTTCATTACCCTTGATCTGCAATGGGGTTACAACAGTATATGATTAAAGAAAGGAGATAAGTGAAAAGATGCCTTTATCACACCTATAGAAGCCTTTGAACCAGTGGTTATGTATTTTTGAATGTGCAACAGTCCAGGCACATTTCATAATATGGTTAACAATATCTTTCATGACCTCTGGCCTTTTGTGCTCATCTACATTGATGACATCATAATCTTTTCTAAAGGAAAATCATGAAATGAACATGCTCAACTAGTTTGCACAGTGTTAGATTGTCTTCATGCTTACAATCTCTTTCTTAAACCCTTCAAGTGTCACTTTCTTCAAGAAATAGTGGACTATCTGGGGATGGTTGTCTCTAAAGATGGGGTGGAAATGCAAAAAAGCAAAGTCCAGGCAATTATGGATTGGCCAATTCCTTGCACACTGAAACAAGTGCAAGCCTTTCTAGGTCTAGCCAATTATTATTGCAGGTTCATTCAAGGATTTGGCAATATTGTACAACCTCTCAATGATCTTACCTAAAAGGATACCCCATTTACTTGGTCCATTGTGCAACAACAAGTGTTTGATCAGCTTAAAAAGATCATAACCACCACCTCTTTTCTCATCTATCCTGATTTCTCCTGTCCTGTTCAGGTAGAAACTGATGCCTCCAACATTGCAATGAGCATGGTTCTCTCTTATCTGGTTAATGGTGACTGGTGTCTGCTGCATTCCTTTCATACTCTCTTTCTGGTGCAAAAAGGAATTACCCCATCTACAACAAGGAAATTTTGGCTGTCATTTATGCTCTGAGGGAATGGCATCATCTTCTCATTGATTGCCTAGATATTGAAATTTGGACAGATTATCAGATGCTGGAGCATTGGCAAAAACTACAGGATCTCTTCCCTCAGCAAGCTCATTGGGTCAAAACTCTTATGGAGTATTATTTCACCATTGTTTATAAACCAGGCCCATCTAATGGATGTGCCAATGCACTTTCTCATCATGCTAATCATGGCAAAATAACTTAGGAGCCAAATAAGCAAGTTATCATCTTTATCCCTGCTTTTTTTCCCACCCACCCAGTTTCCCTTTCTAATTCCTTTCTCCTCAAAGTCAATGATGCCTCCACTTCTCTGTCTCCCCCTCCTTTAGGGTTGTGTTATAATCAAGATCAAAAATACTACACTCATTTTAAGACAAATGTGTTATTTATTCCAGAACAGTTATGACAAGAAGCTATTCAATACTGTCATGATTCTCCAATTGCAAGCCATGGAGGCAGGCAGAGAACACTTCATTTACTTAAACAATGGTTCTATTGGCTGAACCAAGCCAAAGATGTAGATAATTACCTTCTGTTATAATGGATTTTTTTTCTTGATCACATGACCTTATCTTATCTTTCCACATGGTTATCTAATCTTTTATCTTATCAGGGCACATGACAGATCATGTTACAGTTTCAACCTAACATAATGGTCTCATGTGACCATGAGAACTGTAGAGCATGTGATGTAACTGGTTATGTGCCAGAAGCACATGATTGTGCAAATGAGTAGCCTTACAAGGCAAACTCTAGGCTAAGGCTAAGTCCTAATTCAGAGTATTCCCTGGCATTAGGTATTGGTCACATAATGTGGCAGATCTCAGATGAGATCTAGATCCCTCCAATGATATCTGATCTCTTGATCTAGATTAGGATCTGATCTGTGGCAGAGATCCAGATTGGGATCTTCTAGGCCTTATGGTGGCCTTGCCCATCTCATTGATCTATACCAGTGCCCTTCCATTCCACCCACATTCTCATGGTGTGGCTTCTCTTCCATTCCCTTCCCTTGATCCATGAGGCCATTGCCTCACTCCTCATTGCTGCCCCATGTTCTTCTCTCATATATCTATTTAGAGGTAGGAGCTACTTTAGCTATTGGTAACCATAGATAGCACACTTTAGGGTAGACCTCCTGTACATGGTCTGTGCACAGACCTTGACAATATAAAAGGCAGAGGGTGCAAGCTGGGGAAACCCAGTCTTGCTCTCTTGACCTCTAGGCTAGATCTATAGCATTAATCTAAGGTCTTGATCCAAGAAGGATTCCACCTCTGCTTTTATTCGCTGTCTGGCTTTCTGGTTTATACAAGGGCCCAGGAACTCACTACTTTCTCTATTGCCTAGTTAGGGGCCACTAGACCAAAAGCCTCAACAGTTATCATGGATAGATTAGGAGCATCCACCAAGGTTGACTTGAGTATAAAGGCAGGACAGGTAGTCACCCATTACAGATCACATGATCTAGGGCATAGGGTTAGCCTCATGCCTTCAAGACCCTACACTTCTTTCATTTCTGCTTTTTCTCTTCCATTTCAGAAGCCAGATCCTTGATGGTTTCTCTTCTTTTTGATCTCCATGCCTCATGCATGGGAACATTCTCATCAGGGTTCTGGTCCTTGTGCAGGATGCTGTAGTATAAATACTGTAGCCTTAGCATCTCAAGACTCCAGTCTTGAGCACTTGTAATCTACTCATGTTAACTTGGGATTCCCCTTTTCTTTCTTTTCCAAGCCTGTGGCACTGCAATCTTGCAGTGCATAACACCTTCAAACCTGCCAAGTGTGCTCTCTTACAAAGAATTTACAAAAAGCACCAGCAGGAAAACTTTTTTTTCCACTTTCAATTCCCTCATTTACATGGAAAGATATTTCCACAGACTTTATCACTGGTCTTCCAAATTTACAAGGTTTTAATGCTGTTTTGGTAGTGGTAGATCAATTTTCAAAAGAAGTGGTTTTTATTTCTTGTTCTTCTTTCAGAACTTCCTCTTTTAATTTAGCCCAGATGTTTTGAAACCATGTTTGATGTCAACATGGACTTTCTTCTTCAATTGTTTCTGACAGAGGACCTCAGTTTGCTTCCGCATTTACCCAAGAGTTATGCCACTCCCTTGGCATCTTCCAAAAACTATTCATGGCTTTTTATCCACAGACAGATAGCCAAACAGAGCAAATAAATAGGGAACTAGAGCAATATTTGCATATTTTTATTGCTAAATAACAAGATCAATGGGCCAATTGGATCAAAATTGCGGAATTCTCTCATAATAACACTTATTCATCTGCAATAAAGGCATCTCCTTTCTCCATTACCAAGCAATACATTCCTCACTTAGGTTTTGAAGCTCATTCCCCCTTTTATTCATTTATCCAAGAATTAGAATGCACACATGAAGAAACTCAAGCAGCATTGCAAGAGGCACAAGAATGAATGAAAAAAACAAGCAGAGACAAAATGCTTGCTCTCACCTGATTACCAGAAAAGACAAAAGATGTGGTTGTCCACTAAACATCTGATGCTTCCCTATTCCTCCAAGAAGCTATCACAGAAGTGAATTAAACCCTATAAAATCCTTGACATTCTTTCAAATGCTCTCTGTCTACATTTTCTGGCCTTTGTTAGCATTCATCTGGTGGTTAATATTTCTCAGATGAAACCACATCTTGAACTCCTTCCATCCCAACCAGTAATTTGACCAGATCCTATCAAAATCATGGAAAAAGGTCAAGAAGAATGGAAAGTGCATGAAATAGTAGATTTCTGACTAAAAAAAGGGAAATTGGAGTATTTGGTTGATTGGAAAGGATATGACAGTTCAGATCACACTTGGGAACCAGCTGCCAATCTCACTAATGCCCTGCAAGCAGTGGAAATCTTCCATATCAAAAATCCCTCTGCATCTTACAAACTTTATGGTCTTACCTTGTCCAATTTTTGTGCTCTTTTCCATCCCTACAAGAATTTTACCTACAGCCATGCACTACCTCTGTCTCATCTGGAATCCAAGACCTAAAGATGGAGTAGTGTTATAATCATTTTTCACTTTTTATATCACATGACCCTGGAAACCCTTTTATCTTTTCAATATTTCACATTTTTCACTTTTCACATCTTCACACTTCACATTCTAGAATGTTTCAGACCATGACATTATTACCTGGCAGTTTCCATGAGGAACTGCTAAGGTATTTGCTCTCTTAATGCCATTGGTCTGCTTACTGTAGTATAGTGTAGGGTAGGCTTTTGTCACATGGTCCATGCATCATACTATAACATATATAAAGAGCTGGCACAAGCTGGAATTCCCCAGTCTTGCACACTTGAGCTCTAGGGCTTTATACAAGGCACTTGACTCTTCTTATTACTCCTTTTGCCTAGTTCACTGTGATCTAGCACAAAACCACAGCTTTTGGTTGTGCTCACCAGCTTAGCACTAAAACACAAGGATAGGATGGCCAGCAGCCATTTTAGTTATCAGTTGCCTGTCACTTACTAGTATTCATTGCCAGTATTCAGATTACACTCTTGAAGTATATAACAAGATAAATAACAATATAGGAGTAATTAGAATAAAGAAAAAGGCAAAAGATATAAAAACCATAATATTTGAAATACAAGACTTGATTTCAATGGTAGAAGCTGTTTCAATTCCAATATATCTCTATAGTATTTTTGATCTTACTTCCTGTCTTTATTCTTTTTTTTCCTTATTCATTTTTATTATCCTTCAGTTTTATTTTGACATGATATTATCAGCATTATGTTTGATATCTTCATTCATATCCAAAATGCATTGGTACCTGCCTTTGCTTTTGAGACAACTTCTGTCTTATATTCTTTTTTGTTAACTAATCCACTCCTTCAAGATATAAGTACTAGAGCTTTGTATTTTATACCTTGGTTTGAATATTAACATAATTCAGTGCTCTCTTCTGCTATTTTGCATCCCCCTTAACCTTGTAAGCAGGCTCTATGCTTTTATATTACTGAATTCAAGTCTCTACAACTTTCTTCAATTCTCTGACTTCCTTTTCAAACCCTTCAAAATTCAGAGCACTAGAACTAGTGCAAAGACACTGTTATATTCCATATTCTGGATCTTATTCTGACCTGGCTTACATCTGGTCCTTACACCTAATAAGCCACTTCAGCCCTCTAACTTCCCTTCACACAATTCTAGCCCTCTATAATTACTCCATCCATACTTATATTCTTCTTACTCTTTTGTCAAGCATATCATGCAGTTCTCTGCTACCTTCCACTTTCACTCTGCTTTCAGTTCCATTTCCCTTGTTTCTGTTACTTAACTTATCTTAGCACCTCTGGTTTCTCCAAACCATTCTGCTATAACTTTATATCTAGTTCTACTCTTATCTCTTGTTCCTGTTCTGTATTTCCCCTGGTTTCCCTCTATTATCATTCAGTTTTAGTCTGACATTATTAAATATTGTCTCCTCTGACCTCTCCATTCATATCCAGGTTGTATTGACATCTGCCTTTCTTCTGAGACAACTTCCTTTACATCTCCTCTTCTTGCTTAGATATTTTTGCTACTCCAGAACTATAAGTAATATAACTCCTATAGGGTACTGTAGTTCAAATATCAATGAAAACACCCCTTGTCTGAACTTTCTCCTTACTCTGACCAAGCTTTTAAACTTATCCTCTGACCCTTAGGGGTACCTCAGAGTAACTTCAGGCCTTAATGGAATTCTTAAGGAAATCCTAAGGGACTTGTTCTCATTATGAATAGGCTAGTTGCTCTTTGTCTTGCCTGTCCTTTGTGTTGAGCTATAAGATCACTCTTCACTCTTTCTCTGATCCCTTCATAAATCAGAACACTGGGTTATGCAAGGGTATACCATATAAAGTAAAGCCAAGTCCTGTTTAACCCAATGAGAACTGTTATAAATTTAGACCAATAGCAAGAGGAAATTACCTTGAGAGGTGCCCAAAACTGGGGGGACAAAAGAATGGCAGCCTAGAGAAGGCACTAGAAAACAAGGTAAACAAGTGCTCTAGACTGGAAAACCAGTCTATGCCCTTGCCCCTTTATATATTGCTAAAAAGTGTGCATGGACCAGGCCATGAGAAGTATATGATGTAGCTGATATACAGAGAATAATGCCAAATAATAAAATAGGGAAAAGGGAAACTAAATAGGAACCAATGGCAAATAGAGAGTAATTAGTAAACAAAGGTAAGGTATGTTATGGCTCAAGCCTAACATGACAGTCTCACATAACCATGGGAACTGTAGAGCACAAGATGTGCTGGTCATGTGATCAGTTGCACGTGATCATGCAAACAAGTTGCCTAATAAGGCAAACCCTAGGCTATGGCTAAGTCTTATATTCAGAGTATTCCTTGGTACAAGGTATTGGTCACATGATGTGGCAGATCTCAGATGAGATCCAGATCCTTCTGATGATATCTGATCTCTTGATCTAGATTAGGATCTGATCTGTGGCAGAGATCCAGATTGGATCTCCTCGGCCTCTAGGCAGCCATGCTGCAATCATAGATCTCTACCTGTGCTGTCTTCCATTCTCCCACATCCTCATGGTGTGGTTCCTCTTCCATTCCCTACCCTTGATCCATGAGACCACTGCCTCACTCCTCATTGTTGCCCCATGTTCTCCTAGTCATATATCTATTTAGAGGTCAGAGCTACTTTAGCTATTGGTGTCCACAGATAGCACCCTTTAGGGTAGACCTTCTGTACATGGTCTGTGCACTGACCTTGACAATATATAAGGCAGGAGGTGCAAGCTGGGTTTCCTCAGTCTTGCTCTCTTGACCTCTAGGCTGGTTATACAGTCTGATCATTCAGTACTGCTGGCTAAGGGTTTATACAAGGGCCTATCACTCATCCTTTCTCTATTCACCTAGTTAGGGGCCACTAGCACAAAAGCCCTAGCAGTTATCAAGGACAGGAACAGGAGCATCCACCAAGGTTGACTCGAGTTATCAAGGAGTAGCGGGAAGCTCCCACTTCAAGGTATAACATCAGAAAACTAGGCCATAATATCAGAGAAAGTCTAGACTATAATGAGGTATAAGGCTATGCTATATGAGATACAAAGGCTAGATCAGGCTAGACCCAACCTCATGGCATGATAAGATATAAGATATAAGATAATATAAGATAATATCAAAGAAAGTGGTCAAAGATAGTAAATACTAAAGAGAACTTAGCTTAGAATAAGAATAAAAAATAGCCCTAGCTAAATAGTGCCAGTATATAACAAGAACTTCTTTTGACCTTTCCAGATTACCTCTGGACTTCCTTGGAAGTCTCTGGAGTATATCTCCCTCCATGGGTCAAACCACCATTAGATTTTTTGCACTCAGAATTCTTTGTCTGGGTTGTTAATTGGATATTTGTTATGTGTCTAGTGAACATAACAGTCTCTAGCACATGACTGTGAGAACTGTTGAGCATGTGATGTGAATGGTTGCATTAGTCATGTAACCAAGAGCACATGATCATGCAAACAAGTAGCCTTATCAAGAATAACTCTAAGCTAAGGCTAAGTTCTTTATATTAAAGTAATCGCCTGCACAGGTATTGGTCATGTGATGTGGCAGATCTCAGATGAGACCCAGGTACAGTCCCCAATAACATCTGATCTGTGGCAGAGATCACCACTGATCCTATGTGCTTTCTTTCCATTCTCCCATATCCTCATGCTATGATATTCTCTTTCATTCTAATTCCTTGATATGTAAGGCCACTACCTCACTCTTTCATTCCCACTCCATGAATTCTTTTTACTATCTATGGTCAAGCTGTTATTGCTACTGGTGTCCATAGATAGTAGTACTTTAGGATAGTCTTCCTGTACTTGGTCTATGTGTAGACCTCTGCAATATATAAGGCAGGAAGTGCAAGCTGGGTTTTTCCAATCTTGCTTTCTTGACCTTTAGCTGGTTATACAGATAGCTGAGTTCCTCCTATTAAGATTTCCTTATATAGCATCTGCTGGCATTGATTTATACAAGAGTGGTAATCTCAGCTTTCTCTCATTGCCTAGTTTAGAGCCACTAGCTCAAAAGCCCTTTGTTGTAATACACATTTTTCGCATTTTTTTAATCTTATCTTATCTTATTTTGCCACGTGCTTATCTTATCAGGGGCACGTGACGGGTCACGTGACTGGTCTAGACCTAGGGCACAGGGTTAGCCTCATGTCTGCCAGCCCCTTTTAATTTCTGTTCTTCTTTTCATTTTCATTTCTTCTCTTCCATCTTTAAAGCTAAACTCTTGATGGTTTTTATAGCATCTTCTCTTCTTTTTGATCCCTGTGCCACATATATGGGAATATTCACCTTAGGAACT
>JBBPJW010000542.1:0-26847 GCA_038088935.1 Pulveroboletus aff. viridisquamosus
TCCTATTAATATGCTCTGTCTGCCCATCAGTTTGTGAATGAAAGGTAGTGAACAACTTCTGGGATATGCCAAGGGAATGACATAGTTCTTGGGTAAAGGCTGAAGCAAACTGCAGACCTCTATCTGAAACAATAGAAGAAGAGAGCCCATGCCAACACCATACATGGTCTTGGAACATCTGGGCTAAGTGAAAAGAGGAGGTTTTTGATGAATGGCAAGAAATGAATACCACCTCTTTTGAAAATCTATCTACTACCACCAGTATAGTATTGTATCCTGATGAATTTGGAAGTCCTGTTTGTTACGGCGCAAGCCTAACACGACGGTCACACATGACCATGGGAACCTTAGAGCATGTGATGCGCTGGTCATGTGATCAGTTGCATGTGATCATGCAAATGAGTAACCTTATAAGGCAAGCCCTAGGCTAGGGTCAGTAGTTCTTTATGAGTATTCCCCAGCACTAAGATATAGGTCATGTGATATGGCTGGATCCCTGATGGGATCTTAGATCAGTATCCGATGATATCTCTACAGAGATTAGGATCTGCATCTATGGCAGAGATCTAGATAGATCTCCTCAGCCTCAAGGTTGCCATGCCTCTTTCATAGATCTGGATCTAAGTGCTTTCTTTCCATTCTCCCACATCCTCATGGTGTAGCATATCTCTTCTCCATCCCTTAGTTGCGAGGCCACTGCCTCACTTCTCATATCCGCTCCATGCATTTCCCTTCCCTATCTATTACTTAGTCATGAGCCCCTTACACTATTGGTGTCCACAGATAGCATAGATTAGGGTAGGTCTCCTATAGCTGGTCCGTGCACTCTTGCCAGCAATATATAAGCAGGAGATGTCAAGGCTGGGTTCTCCAGTCTTGGCCTTTTGTGACTTCGGCTAAGCTCTAGCTCGATCTAAGGGCCGCCCCCTAGTGGGGGTCCCCCTCAGCTCTCATCTGCTGGCTGGTCTGGTTTATACACAGGACCTCATTATAAGGCTCATCCTTTCCCTTTGCCTAGTTAGGGGCCACTAGTCAAAAGCCTCATAGAGATCTAGGAAAGTCCCGAGACCATTGGCATTCCCCAAGAGAGAAGGTTCAGAGGGTGGGAAGTTTCCCACAACACTGTTATAAAATTGGTTAAAATGTCTTTTCATGGTGAAGTTGGAATTGAAAGGTGTTATGGTTCCAATCTAACATGATGGTCTCATGTGACCGTGAGAACTGTGGAGCATGTGATGCAACTGGTCATGTGCCAGGAGTACATGATCATGCAAATGAGTAGCCTTACAAGGCAAACCCTAGACTAAGACTAAAGTCCTAATTCAGAGTATTCCCCTGGCATCAGGTATTGGTCACATGATGTGGCAGATCTCAGATGAGATCCAGATCTTCCAATGACATCTGATCTCTTGATCTAGATTAGGATCTGATCTGTGGCAGAGATCCAGATTGAATCTCCTTGGCCTTGTGGTGGCCATGCCCATTTCATTAATCAATACCAGTGCCCTTCCATTCCACCCACATCTTCATGGTGTGGCTTCTCTTCCATTCCTTCCCTTGATCCATGAGGCCACTGCCTCACTTCTCATTGCCACCCCATGTTCTCCTCTCATATATCTATTTAGAGGTAGGAGCTACTTTAGCTATTGGTGACCATAGATAGCATAGATTAGGGTAGGTCTCCTGTAGATGGTCTGTGCACAGACCTTGACAATATATAAGGCAGGGGGTGCAAGCTGGGGAAATCCAGTCTTGCTCTCTTGACCTCTAGGCTAGATCCACAGTAGTGATCTTAGGTCTTGATCCAAGAAGGATCCCACCTTTGCTCTCATTCACTGTCTGGCTTCTTGGTTTACACAAGGGCCCAGGAACTCATTACTTTCTCTATTGCCTAGTTAGAGACCACTAGACCAAAAGCCTTAACAGTTATCAAGGATAGGTTAGGAGTGTCCACCAAGGTCAACTTGAGTATCAAGGCAGAATGGGTAGTTACCCATATCACATGTGACTTCTGGACATCAGGTTATTGTGGGCATTTGGATAGTAGCTGACATTGGTCAGTTTAATGGTGTGGTTACATTTGCCTCTAACTGTGGCCATTACTAGGACAGTACCAATACCCAATACCTGGAGTTATGGGCCATTTTTGACAATGCCCTTGATTAATTCAGTCAATGGGGTAAATGTACTAAATGCTGCATGCTTATTGCATCTCATACCACCTGTTTTCCTCATGTATTTCTAGACTTTCACTCTCTTTTTGCCATTGGGCAGCTTACTGTACACTACTGTAGAGTAGAGCACACTTTCTTGGTCCATGCTCAAGATACAATAGTATAAAAGGAGTTCAAGTCCAAGCTGGAGTCTCTAGTCTTGTGCACTTGAACCTCTAAGTTTTCACAAGTCCCTTGACTCAGTATCCCTCTTGCCTAGTTCTTCTAGCCTCTAGTTCATAGATTAGGCTTTAGCAGAATCCCTAGCAGTAGCAGGAGCACATATCAAGGCTAAAGGTGTAGTTGCTCAAAGTCTTGCAGTATAACACAGCATGCATTAGCATTTCATTTATGGTAAAAATTACATAAGCTTAGAAGCATACACTTAGTACCATTTTCTAGTTTATGTTCCTTAGTAGCTTGACATCTACTGCTATTTTCATAGGCATTTCTACTATACTAATCTATTATAGTTTTTATAGATAGTTATTCTAATATAGTAGCTTGACATCTACTGAGGTTCTTATAGTTTACTTAACCTCTACACAATACCACCTTTCAATACCTTCTTTTTTTAATGCTGTCTTATCTTATTAGCTACCCTGTTACCTTTATTCCTCCAGAACAACTCTGAATATTATTCACTCAAGAGCTATGCTCCATTTATTGCTTTCCTTGACCCTTATTTCTATCTACTTAATACTATGAGTAATTTAACATGATAACCTCCATTCTTTTTATTATAACTCCATTAATACTTTATCTTATTTCTGTTTTCTTTTTTGTATCTTAGTCTTCAAATTCACTTAGTTGCTATTTCATGATAACATCCATTACCTGCCTTCTAGACATCTCCATTCACATCTCCATTTGTTTCTAAAAAGCATTGTTACCCATCTTCACTTCTAAAGACAACTTCTGTCTTATTTTCACTCTTCATAGTATTTAAGTCAAGGTATCTCCACCTGTAATATCTCAGTTTGAATATCAACAAAAACACCCTCTGTTCTCACTGTTTACTCTTACTCTGATTAAGCCCTTTGAGCTTGCCACCAATGATTCTTTCAATTCTCTCTGACATTTTGGATCTTCTAGAGTTATGCTCTGGCTAATTGGCCACTTTACTTAAATCTTGATGATTTCACTCATTATAACTGGACTTGATATCCTTTATCTTGTCCATCTCCCTTTTTTAGATCTAAGCAGGCTCTCTGCTGCATTCTATAACCCTTCTGTAAATTTGGGACCCCAAGAGGTATATAAAGGCACATTACATAATATAAAGCCAAGTCCTGTACAACCACTCCAGAACTTCCAGAATTCATCTGAAAGAAACTGGAGTTATACTAGCTGAGTTTGGCCAGCATAGGTAACTCTCTGTGAGTCTTGACAGTATATTCAAACTGGACATTGTCAAGTTTTAATATTACTTCACACACTGCATTAGAATCAAATATTGTAACAGTTTGAAGATTGGTGGAAATTTAGTTCACAGACTGGTCACTCAGATTAGATTCTGATACTTGAACTGTGTGACTAACAACAAATTGACAACAAAGATTACTCAAAGTTTGCAACCAAATATTTTGGCATATCCTGCTTCAGATTAGCTCTGTGCCACCCAGAATTTTATTTGGTCCTACGTGGTCCTCGGAACCAACTGGCTTAAGGACACTTTTGAAATCACTCAAGTCTGATAGCCATCAGTATGACGGCATTGCCCAAAATCATGATCTGTGGTATGGCTCGGCTACAAGCTTCCAAGGCTCTCACTCTGTTACTGAGATCCAAGTAACAGGTAATCCTAGGTGGGCTCACAACGAAGTACACAAACTTTTTGATGGTATCGCGCAAATCATCGTATGTCACACCCCACTCGGATAAAAGTACTAGTCCGCGTTCACACACACTGGTCCAGGTAGACGATGCGCCCAACCGCGCAGTGTTCTTTGCTCGATTCCAGCCCGGTGGGCCATACGAGGGTACTGTTGGGATATACAGACGCAACATCTCCGCAGCGCGAATCGGAATTTACGATCGCGAGCTCATTGCGGGGCTCCCACAAAGCGTGCGATGGATCGCACATAACGGGGCGGGGTACGATCTTGTCGACGTGAATGCATGTAAAGAGAAAGGTGAGCGATCTACTGCCCCGCCGGCCTCCATCCAATCCTTTTCCATTCCACTTTATTCTTCCTAGGCATCCATGTCTCCAACTGCCCTGGTGCCGTCGACGAAGCCACAGCAACTACGGCCCTCTTCCTCATCCTCTCTACCCTCCGCCACTTTTCCAAAGCCGAGCGCTCCCTGCGTGCAGGTATGTGGAAAGATCTGACTTCCCCCGAGGATGCACACGATCTCACCCACCGCACGCTCGGCATCCTCGGGCTCGGCGGAATCGGCCTCCAACTTGCGCACCTCGTGCACGCCTTTCCAATGCGCGTGCTGTATCATAATCGGCGCCCTGCTACAAATGCACCCGAGTGGTGTGAGTATGTCGAGAGTCTGGAGGAACTGTGTGCACGGTCGGATGTACTGAGTATCCACGTACCGCTGCGCGAGGAGACAAAGTGTCTCGTGGGGGAGCAACAAATCAGGGCGATGAAGCGAGGGAGCATCATCGTCAATACGGCACGTGGGAAGGTGTTGGATGAGGCGGCGGTGATTCGGGCGTTGGAAGATGGACAGGTACGTGTTTCCTCTTGTTTTGCATCCGTTTCCGTCTTCGGTGTTGCAACCACGCTGACTAGTGGTGATACCTCCATGGCCGTCTGTAATCGACTCCAGTTGGCATCTGTCGGTCTCGACGTATTCCCAGACGAACCGCATGTGAACCCCCGGCTGCTCGAGTTCCCTCAAAACGCGTTATTGCCGCACGTCGGGACGCGTACGCAGGATACGGAAAGAAAAATGGAAGTTCGGGCGATGACAAACCTGAGGGATTTCCTACTGTCCGGGACGGGAAAGGACCTTGTACCGGAGCTGAGGTGATTCGTTACAATGTTATGATATCACGGAGTGACGGTGATCCGCCAGCGTGAACCTGTGAGCAGAGACTGGTCAGTGTCCAAATCTATTGATTTCCTCCTCTCCACTGTGCTGCAGGTCCAAGTTAAGTAAAGGGAGAAGAAGGGTCTTGCGCTTCCTACTCGCTCTCAGAAGCAGACTCGTACACGTTTACAGAAGGCAGCTGTGGTGGATCTAGGATTATGGATACGATTTCACCTGCTGGGCGCCACCCCTCAGGAATTACGCAAACTACCGGTGAACTGCGAGATTCAGAGGGTCACTAGTACTTGACCTTCGAGACCACCATGGGGGCACCACGCAGGCGATCTTTGGGACCACCTCGGCTGCCGCAGGTCATAGCACACCACAAAGCCATCTCATTTGTGGTTGACAGTGGGAGATTTGGGACCGCCCACGCTCGTGCATATCATCCAGCGATGACACGTGTATTCCGGATGCATGGAGGTAGATGATTTACTTGCATACGAGGTCGCCTGGGTTTGCTTCGTGCGCGCGGCCGCGGCGCGAACGCCGCCGTAGTCGAGGAAATGGAGGTGAGACTCGGACCGTTTTCGTGCACATCGGAATTCAAGTCCACTGACGTGGGTTTCCTTTTACCTGATGCCAAGGTTTCATGTATTCCTGACGCGTTTCGTGTCCAGTTCTGTATGATGATACGGATAGCTTATCGTGCGTCGCCTTCCTTTGACTCACGATATTAATCCCAGTCGCCAATCACTCTTCATCGCTCGTCAAATACCCTTCGTTCCCCCTCAACTTGTCTTTACTGCCGGACCAGGTAATTTCAAGCGCTTTGCGGATGTCGCACGCTCACGACGCCGAGCTGGCTGCGTCGATGGCCACTCCCCCACAGTCCCTGTTAGCCTCCCTACACCTACACGGGGTACGCAATCGACTGACGCCTTTCAGTCACCACTCTGTCGCAAATGTTTCATCCGGAATCGCGGGCCGCCCTTGCCGAGACGAAGCGACCCTGCGGCGCTCGCCCTGGGTGGGCCCCACATGGACCCGAGATAGGTTCGTCCCCTTTTACTCGAAAATTTCATCCGCCGTTGATTTTCGTCCTCCCTTTCGCTTACTCACCTTTTTCTCTTTTTCGTTTTTTGATTGCCAGTGTCCTTGCCCCCGATGGCGTATCAGCGTCGCATCTTGCTTTGTGGTCAGATACCGAATCAGACATGCCGTGGATGTTGTGGCCTGATGGCGAATCATCGGTGATCAACCGTCTACAGGAAACATCCTTTGGGCGCGCGAAGAACTCAATCAACTTTTTGATGGCCTCGCGGACGTCGTTGTGCGGTGACGTGCTATACGCTTGTTTCGTTGTGGATCTGAATCCCTCCCCTGTGTATTCACAGCGTATGGATTCGCCCGACCGCGCCGACTTTCTCTCAGGCCTGAAACCAGGTGGTAAATACGATGGTGTAGTCGGCATCTATCGTCATGGCAGTTCAGTGGGCAACATTGGCGTATTCGACAAGGAAACCATTGACGCCCTGGCCGAGATGGGCACCGTCAAGTGGATCGCACACAACGGGGCGGGATACGATCAGATCGATGTGTTAGAGTGCGCTGCCAAAGGTACGTAACCCCAGCGCCGGCCTTCAGTTTTTGATCATCATTGATATGGATCCATTTTTATCTTGTTTTATCTTCTTACTGTAAAAAATGAACGTCCGCCATCCTCTCAGGCATCGGCGTGTCCAACACGCCTGGTGCGGTCAATGAAGGTACAGCAACCACTGCTCTCTATCTCATCCTCTCCACCCTCCGCCACTTTTCCAAAGCCGAGCGCTCCCTGCATGCAGGTACATGGAAACACCCAGTCTCCTCCGCAGACACACACGATCTCACCCACCGCACGCTCGGCATCCTCGGGCTCGGCGGAATCGGCCTCCATCTCGCGCACCTCGTGCACGCCTTTCCCATGCGCGTGCTGTATCATAATCGGCGCCCTGCTACAGATGCACCCGAGTGGTGTGAGTATGTCGAGAGTCTGGAGGAACTGTGTGCACGGTCGGATGTACTGAGTATCCACGTACCGCTGCGCGAGGAGACAAAGTGTCTCGTGGGGGAGCAACAAATCAGGGCGATGAAGCGAGGGAGCATCATCGTCAACACTGCGAGGGGGATGGTCATTGACGAGGAGGCGATGATTCGCGCACTTGAGGATGGTCACGTAGGTCTTTTTCTTCTTTCTACTTTTGTTGTTTCGAGTCGTCGTTCCTCAACCGTTGTCTACCCAGCTGTCTTCGGTCGGGCTCGACGTTTTCCCCGATGAACCCTGGGTCAATCCGCGCTTGCTCGAGTTCCCGCAAAATGCCCTTCTTCCCCACATGGGGACAGAGAACCAAGACTCCCAACGTCGCATGGAGGTCCGTGCGCTCACTGACCTGAGGGACTTTTTGCGCGACGGCACGTGCCAGGATGTGGTCCCCGAGCTGCGAGGCAAAGTGTAATTACACACCTAGATTGTTGTCACACTTGGAGTAGATGACAGAGTAATGGAGAACAAGCTGATCGGATTTGCCGATCGGCCAACCATCCAGACCAATACAAGTGTACGGTACACATACGACACAGTGGTCGTCTATATTTCCTTATTTAGGTTTATGTTCCCACGTCAATCTATTCAGTTTCCCTTCCATATCGCCCAACTCGCACTTCCTGCTGGCTGTACTGCTGGCCGTTCTCTAGTCCAACTATCATCAAGTAGCTAATGCGGTTGTTCTATCGCCCAGTCGGGTCCTCACCTGTAACCGCAAGGAGTATGCCTGATCATCCAAGGTCGTTCACCTCTCCCCACCCTTTGTACCATCGTCGTTATAGCTTCCCGCGTGATTTTATTTGACCGTGTCCCTCCTCTCCTCCGGCTCTCTCACGTAACTCCCGTCGTAGAATCTTACCCGAAGCACTAGGACACCTCACCATGAGCACCATACACCAACGACCACGCGACACCAGCGACACCGAATGACTCGCCTACCTTTTCGGAATCTGATCGATGATGATGATTCCACCTCGCAGTTTCTTGTGCAGGGCCACCCGACCAGCAACCCACGCCTGGACTTGGAGCGCGATCTCGGTGCACTCGTGTGGCGCGATGGAGCGTGTGGGCACGATGTATGCTCTATGTACCCAATCGGAGCGAATTTCAGCAGGACAGAAGAGAAAAAGTGTATACGGCGCACCTTGGAAACTCGGTCGCTTCTTCTTCACTGTACACGCCAATAACAGCAGCGTCTGCAACGTCCCCGTGCTGAAGAAGTAGTGCCTCGAGCTCAGCGGGTGGCACTGCACCATATCCCATTTGTGCATCAGCATGCAATGACGGGCTAAGATCAGCCAAACCAACTTGCCTTGGAACCCCTATCGAGGAGAAAGCAGGGGAAAAAAGCACACAAGGGATGAATACCGCGAAGTTGTGACCAGGGGCCTTGTATGCAGCTCACCTTGTACTTGACAAGCTCTTTCCGCCTGTCAACGATCGTGAGAAATCCTTGGGGGTCGCCGATGGCGATGTCTCCCGTCTTGAACCACCCGTCGGACGTGATCGCTGATGATGTCGCGTTGGGATTATTCAGGTATCCCTGACAGAGACCCCCAGTGTGAGCAGCTTGAGGGCCAACGTAAAACCAAGAGCATACCTTCATTATCGTCGGCCCTCGGATCCATATCTCACCTGCATGGTCGATATCTGTAATGACCTGCAATACCATGCGCGCCAGGTGCATATCAGCGATCGATCACCAGCAACGCGCAGCATAGACGGCAGACGGCTAACCTCTCCCGCGTCTTTGCGGACCAGTCGAACCTCGAGGTTAGGCAACACGCGACCGACGGAACCAACATGTATATTGGCGTCGTCCGGGTGTAACACCGTGACCGTCGGGGAGGTCTCTGTGAGACCGTATCCTAATAGCGGAGAGAAAGACTCGTCGGTGTGATGAGTCGTGGCAAGCTAGTGAACACACCCTGACAAACAGCGACGTTGGCACCGACTTGGCGGAATCGCTCTCTGATGGTCGCTACGAGGTCCGGCCCCAAAGGTGCGGCAGCACAGAACATCATACGTATTGAACTCACGTTGAACTCACCAAGGGCTGTCGATGGGAAGGGTCAGCTCATGAAATCGACCAGACGAGGTTGGCTTCTGTGACGCAACCACAAGTGAGAAACAGAAAACGCACATACCCTTATGACGGGCAAGGACAACCAGCATGGGCGGAACGGCGAACAGAACTGTCGCCCTGTACCGTTCCACAGCCTCACAAAACGGGACTGGGTCGAAACGTGTCATGATGACGAATGGGGTGCCCAGCGAGAGGGGAAAAACCAGCAATTTGATCGCGCCATAGATATGATAAAAGGGTAACGGACCGAACAGCACGTCTGGCCGTGGTCCGCTGGCATCCTTGGGCGACGACGGTGTCAGACACGGGACCATCTGCGGCCATGCTGGCCTCAGGATCTCGATGAGCGAGGTGAGATTGTAGTGAGTCGTTTCGACGCCCTTGGGTTTACCGGTCGTTCCGGAGGAGTAACAGAGGTACACTGTCTCGTTCGATCGCTCTTCATCAAAGCTGACCTCCTGGGGAAGCTCACCCCGTCCCATGAACGTCCCTAGTTGGGCGAGGTGCGCGAACCCCGGAGGCGTAGGGTCTGGCACACTGGTAAGCCATTGCGACGTCACGAGGACGACTCTGGAACGGATCTCGGATTCGGTGCAGCCAATAGACTCGAGGGCGTCCTGGACGACGTGCACGACCGTCGGATGGGCAAAGACAAGGTGGGCAGCAGCATCAACGTATTGGTACGCGAACTCGGTAGAGGTGCAAGCACTGTTGGCGAGGGTAGCACAGAAACCGGCGGCGGCGGCGCCGTGCAAGAGGATGGGCCAGACGATGTCGTTGGGAGAGAAAATAAGGATGGTAGGCCGAGAGGGAGACTGAGCAGGGTGCGCGAGGGGTGCGGGGAGGGTGCAGAGGGAGTACGCGAACTGGAGGGCGTACGAGCGGAGAGCGCGACGGGCGAGAACGGTGCCAGTCGCTGCGTCAATGAAAGCCGGGGAGGTAGCGGGAAAGCCGCCGACGAGGCCTGGGGCATCTGGCGTGACTCCCAGGACATGGGTGAAGATGGACCTGCGAAACAAGGGCACGTTTGGGTGAGGCGAGGGCAGGGTGTCTTCAGACATGGTGGTGCTCTCCATGGACACACCTGCCAGAAACTGGTGGACATCGACCACCTCACTTTCCAGTCCCCAGAGCGCAGACAAGGACAAGGGCTAGACATTTACACAGCAGACATGCGGTCCCTATCACAACCTGTACAACATATGACCGGGATCGTATCGCAACTGATTAGCTTCGTTGCCACGTGTCCCGACCTCTTTCTGAAACCGACAGCGTGTCGAGTTCTGCTTCGTCCCTCATCCACATCCATGTCCTTCTTCCTCTGCGTAGACTGCGGCGGGTCCAAGACCGCCGCCGTCATCACCAACCGTGATGGCGAGATCGTCGGTCGCGCCCTCGGTGGCCCGTCCAACTTTGCCTACATGTCCGCAGCAGACTTTCAACTTGCAGTTCATACCGCCATTTCCAACGCACTCAAGTCGTGCGTCTCCCCGCCCTCGACCGATCCCGTGCCTCTTCCCGTGGCACCGGGTGTCTTCGCCTCTGCCTGGTTTGGTATCTCTGGCGTCGACTCCCCTGCGGCAGCGCGCAACGCTGCAATCGCCATCGCCCCACTCATCAATCTTCCCTTGGGTCCACACCTCACCGTTGCCAACGACACCCACCTCCTTGCTGCGCCACTCCGGCTCCACGACGACGTTGCCCACGCTGTGACCGTCATCGCCGGTACCGGCTCTTGCGTCGTCTCCTTCGCCCAAGAGACATCCGGCTCCCTTATCGAACTTGCACGGACAGGCGGCTGGGGTTGGATTCTCGGTGACGAGGGGGGAGGCTTTCACGTTGGGCGGGAGACAATCCGGTTGATGATGCACGACCTGGCATGCCATTCACTGGGAATGACGCCAGCACCGAGGAGTAGCCTCAAGGACAAGGTACTTGCACAGTTTGGCATCACTGGGGAGGAAAACACGGCCGAGGTGCTCCCGGCGATACATATCCCCGAGCAGCATCCCCAGAACCCCGACATGCCTCCCTCTGCGCCTGCGTCTGGCATGCTCCCATACCAGCAGATCGCGCGCGAGAAGCGCCTCTCGGAGCTTTGTCCGTTGGTCTTTGAGGCGGCGTTCAACGAAGGGGATGAGTTTGCGTTGAGGGTGCTGAGGAAGTGTGCTGGCGCGCTCGCGGATCAGATTGCGATGCTGTGTATCACCTTGGGCGAGGATGCCATGTTGAAACCCAAGGGCGTCAGACCGGAGGAGTCGATCTTGTGTTTCGGAGGCAGTTTGGTGGGCATCGAGGCCTATAGGGAGCTCGTACTAGATGAGCTCGGAAAGCGAGGGTGCGTCTTTCGGTATGTCGAGTTTGTCGACGACGCTGCGGCTGTTGGGGGAGTTAGCTTGGCGAGGTTGGCGTGATGAGACTGCCCTTCAAGGCACTCTGCCTGCCCTAGTGTAATATTCCCACGCTGTTTCCCTTTGTATACGCGCAGACAAACGCTGCCTCTTCTTCTTCTTCTTCTTTGTGCGGCGACACGGCCAACTTTTCCCCATGTTGCTCATGGCCGCGCAACGTTCACGCGGTCGTTCGAGTGTCAGGCCGTGTCACGAGCAATGTGGACGTCTTAGCACCCATTTGTCGCGTCTTCGGGTCCTTTGGGAACAAGAAGAGCGGATGGGTCGGTGGTTCCGCACATGCCATTCGGTTTCTCGTCCTTGATAGTGACGCTCCTTGCATACAGTGTCATGCAGTCTGTAATCAGCGTCGGTGCCATGTTCAACTGGTGTACGCGACGGTACTCAGCAGCCTACTCTCCTCACGAATCGAGCCGTTTTCTTCAACACCGGCAAAGTATCAATGAGAGTGCAGTTTGGTTTGGTCAAGGTCCACCGCTGATGCATACAGTCTCGAGTCGGCCAAGACCTTGTCTACCATGTGTTTTTCTTCAACGCGCCTAGACGATGCGCCCTGTTGGACTGGGGGGGACCATTGGTCAATGAAGCGGAGTCTGACGAAGTAGCACAAGTCCATCATTCTAGGTCCCGTCACCGGGCTGTCGATCGTCTCTTCTTCTGTTGTCAGCTCCGAGGATGACAAGCGCCTACCTCGGGCATGGGCTGGGAATGTCTTGAACCCCCCGTGGACCTGGGTAGTTAATAGGTACCCAAAGCATGCACATTCTGGTATGATCATCCCGATGACACTCGTCATCATGATGCCCATGGCGTTTCGCGAAGAGAAGAACAGAACGATGCTCGTGACAAGCGGAGAATTTCTAGATGGTCAAGTGTCAGCACAGAGCTGCTAGGCGAAGCCCTAGTCACTGAATTGAAGAGATCCGAGGGGCACAAGGATCCAAGTCCAACAGGGACATGCTTGGGAAATTGTAGATGCCAAAGGCCGTTTCGCGTAGACCCCAGACACGCCCATAGACAGAGACAACCATACAAGGTGACAAGGACAAAATTCGTAGAGGATGCTCACATTTCCCAACTGTCCTGTTCGGTATGAGAAGACTGGAACAGGAGTGTCCGGCGCTAGTGTTGAAGTAGCAAGCGTGGCTGTAGGTGTTCCGGGCGTTATTGGCCATGTTGAATCGATCAGATAACCCCGCATCTCCTGGACGAGGCAAGAACGATGTGTTTTCATCACTGTCCCTGTAAATTGTCGATGCGCGTAAAATGTCGCGCCCTCTGATGTGCCACGCAGCCCTCGGACAAAGACACGCACGTCCCAGAAATGTATTACTGGGAGTGTTGGCTTGGGGGGAACGTTCAGTAGCCCAGAGACCACGGAAGTAGGACTAGCAGCGTGACCCAGCATGTTCCGCTGACCATTTGCCTAAGGGGGAGGTAGATGGGATGCGACCTGCGTCCGGCCGTGTGTCACCGAAGTGGATCCAAGACGCATATCGAGGAGGGTACAATGATCACAAAATCAGGTCAGCAAAAGGGAGAGCGTACTACGTAAATGTGGTTGAATAGGTCAGTTGTCGCGTCAGTTGAGTGCAATGGTCAGGCCATGCCACGGAGGGTGTACCTGAAAGCACACGAGATGGTCGTACGAACAGAGTCTTTGGACGAGGGTATGAAACGCGTGCAGTGACCTTGGCTGGGGGAACACGGGAACACTGAAATGAATGACGTTGGCGGAGCTGGCACGTGATATGAAAGGGCGACGTGTGGCTCCCATCCATCTTCCACCACGACATATTCTGCATATGGCGGTATGTGCCAGCGTCTTTCCCTCTCGATCTCACACTCAACCCCGTTGCCTTGCCAGTGCTATGATGGGCCGCTGAGCACCGTATACAACGCCTACGCCAGATTCACCCACCAGGAGCTGATTCTCTTCCTCAAAGTCCGCAACTTGCCCACGTCCGGTGCAGACCCAGAGCTAGCATCGCGGCTAGCAAAACATGACTTCCACACGTATCACTTCCCAACCACATCGGCAGAGAGCCTATCATCTTCTGATTCCGTCAAAGATGCCAAACCAAACCCGGAGCTCCGATCACGCACACTGGATCTCCCAGTCGAGATTTTGGCATACATATTGGACCATCTAGGCAACTGGCCGCTTTGTCGGGCTCTTGGCATACCAACCTCTTTGCCAGTGCCCCACGAGTGGAGCTCCGCGTGTGATACAGACCTCGCCATGCTCACGGGCTCCATCCCTCTCATCCGAGCCTTTGATCCCTCCTCCAACCCACCCACGCGACTCGGTGGTGCTGCCGTCGTTCGTTTCGGGTACGTGAATGTGCTCGAGTTTCTTCTTACGCAGCACCGACCCATCTTTCTCTCGGTCTTTGGGGACGACTTGATTCCGATTACGGCATCCATGCACGGCCGTACCGCCGTGCTTGCATGGTGGAAGCGTGGCTTTGAGCAATACCCCGAGTCGATGCTTCCTCCAAGAAAATGCACTGTCGCCGAGGCTATAGATGCTGCTTCGCGCAACGGAAAGGTCTCCTCCCTTGACTGGTGGGCTGCTTCTGGTCTCACCCTTGAATATACCGAAGCTGCCCTGGAGCAAGCGAGTTCAAGGAGTCACATCGCCGTCCTTGACTGGTGGAAGCGACAGCATCTGCAGAACGGTCTACCTCTCAAGATTGGTCGTGTCATGGACAAGGCAAGTGCCGCTGGACATGTTGGCGTGCTCGAGTGGTGGGCGACATCACAACTCGAATACCAATATGACCGCAATGTCATGCAGCACGCGAGTTGTCTTGGCAAAGTTGATGTTCTGGGGTGGTGGTTGGGGAGTGGTTTGCAAGTGGCTTTCGATGGCGAGGCCCTGATCGGGGCGACGCGCCATAACCGTAGCGAAGTGCTGGAGTGGTGGGATAAAAGCGGACTCTCTATTCAGTATCGAGTGTGCGACATAGAAGAAGCCTTGGAGGATGCTATTGGAGGTGGAGACAAGGCGAGGAAGTGGTGGAAGAAGAAAGGAGTCGACTTTAATGCGAACGACAACGAGTGGATGAAGCTTCAGAACTTGCATTGATGAACCAACTCTGTTCACTTTCCAGGCAGACATCGCATGCCATTTGGTATCCAACGACTACCTACTACTAAATATCCGTGCATTCACCGCCAGTGCCGCTAGCATCTAGTCTTGCGACATACTCACGGGACGATACAGTTAAATTGGGTACAGTTTATTCTGGAACAGGGAACCCTACATAAAGGATAGCCCTGCAGAGTGCCCAGTGAGACAAAGAAATTATATTGAAAATACCACGCAGATATAGGCCGTACTATTACTCCTCGTGAAGATGCCTACAAATAAAGTAAGCGGGCGGGGGGGTCATCATGAGCGTGAGGCCTACGTACTGTCCCAGTACTTTATTCATCCGGAACATGTCGATTTTGTCAACAGCAAAGACAGCACGGAGTGCATTGTCGCAAATGATTTCCTTCTTGTTCGAAGGGTTTTGAAGCTCGTGCTGACGGATATACTCCCACAACTTCTTGACGACTTGTGGCCGGGACATCTTCTCCACCTCAAGCACCGCGGACAATGGAGCGCTAGCAAGACGATAATAGGTCAGACGCAGCACGTCGCACAAAAGACAGCATGTCGCGTCACCTGAGTGTGTATTCTTTGGCGAAACCACCCCTGGGGGTGCCTCGTTTCTTCGGCTTGCTTTCGCCGTCCTCGTCCTCTTTCCCCGAGTCAATCGTCTCGGCACTCTTCTTCGTCTTTCGCTTCGCTTTTCGCGGGCTCGACGCGCCAGCGGCCAGCGAAGCACCCCGACGCGACCGACTGTTGATCTCCGTCGACAGCTTGCGGGCCAACGCCGCGTCGCTCTCCTCCACGCTCTTCTTCCCCCTCTTCTTCTTCGGGGACTTGGTCACCACGTCCTCAACCTCGTCCATGTCCTCACTTGGTTCGGCAGGGGGCTGCTCGTCTCCCTCACCACCGCCGTTCTCTCCGTCTTCCTCCTCCCGTTTCCGCTTCGAACCATCACCCGACGCAGCCTCGTTGACGTGCTCGAATATCCGGGAAATGACCTGATCAACGTCCGCACGCCGCACTTTGAGCATCTCGGGTGTCAACCGGAGGAAGGCGTATTGTTGATCTTCAAGAAGTGCCTTGCGGACGCGTTTTGCGCTGATTGTGGAGAGATCCGTGCCGGGTGCGGTGAGAATACGGGTGATGGGCTCTTCGAGTGCTTCCAGGTCGAGGCTCATCGTGTCCCGTGTAGGACGAGCACGGGGGAGTTCGAACATGCCTGCGAGTTGTGTACGTTAGTAGCCCAACAGGATGTTATGGCCGGGTCCCGTAACGATGTGGGCGTAGATCCTTGGCTGATACAGAGCGTATGAACACTTGACGCAGCTCAACGTCGTTGAGCACCATCCGTGTGTCGACCGTGCTGCACCAAAACGAACCCACCGAACAAACTCACCAAGCAAGACCAAACAAGGCGGATGGTGAAAAGGTCTCAAAGTCTGGGGGTACTCATAACGTGCGAGTCACTAGATATACATCCCAGTCATCGCCAGATCAACCACTCCTGCCGTGCAGGGTCACCAGGAGGAGGAAATACCCCGAGATTCTCCTGTTGGTCTCCGGGTTGTCGTTGCTCCTGTTCTCGCCGCGCGCGCTCCACAATCCGAGTCCGGATGTAGATCAAGACGGCAGCGGCCACGCACAGACTCACAAGTAGCATTGTCTCCGCAAACTCGTCCCCACCCTCTTCACCCCGGTGCCCACCCCGCAACGCTGCATCAAAATAATCTTCGGGACCAAAGTCACCATCCCGCTCAATCTCAACGTTCCTCCTATCCCTTGCCCACTGAAATGAAGTTAGATTTGGTCAGCCGAGACGGTCTGCACGACACACATTCAACACACCTGAATGGGATCCTCGTCTTCTTCGCGACGGGCCTCGGCTGTCCTGCGCCTGTGAAACTCTTCTCTGGCCTTCCCTATGTACCATGAACCGTCGTCCTGCAACTCATCACTCAGTTCCTCGGTGGTGGGCAAGTCCTGTTCTTCCTCCTTGGGATCCGGTTGTGCAGAGGCAGCACCAATTTCCCGTTTCCCGTTTGCCCTCTCCGGGATGGACACTGGGTGTATACTTGTCAGCACCAGAGTTGTAAAGTCGCGCGAGGGAAGTACATTTATCTTCGTCGTACCCCCACAAAGAGAGGCCGTTTTGCCCACCCTGTAAGGTATGCCAAATGCTTTTGGCATACAGTTTAATCAGAGATAACAACACGGGAAGGTATGCTTCGCTATTTGTTTCCAACGCCTGATCGTAATGTCGCTTTGCGAGATGAAAATCCTGCAGGGAAAGTCCATTAATATCTAGTGTGTTCTCCAGGGCTAAATTACTAACCTGGGGTACCCCCACACCGTTTTCGTACATCCATCCCAGATTCCACATCGCAAGTGCACTCACTTGCGTGTCCGCTGCACTCTGGTAATACTTGGCTGCCTTCTCCCAACGAACCAATTCTGGTTCATCTGGTACACCAAGCCCGTGGTAGTAGTAGTCCCCAACTTTGACCAACGAGTCGATGTTACGCTGCGCGGCGGAGCGCGTCCATTGAGTAAGCGCAAGCCGTGCAGTGTCATTGGATGCTTCGGTGGGAGCAAAACGCGTCAGACGCAGAATACTTCTATCTATAAAGAACGGATGATACGTTAGCTTCGACACATGGTCGGTATTTGATGATCGAATTGACCTTGGTCCAAGACATACGCAAGGTTGTTCTGCGCTACTTCTGAGCCTCTCTCGGCTGCGATCCACCACTTCAGAATGGCCATCTCTTTACCACGTGCAATACCATTGCTCCAGGTAAACTCGGCCTCGTCGACAAGGTCCTCATCCCAAACCCCACGTTCTGCAACAAGCTTGTAAAACGAGACAGCATTCGCACATGAACCAGCAGCATAGCCTTGGGGAAGTCCAGCAGTATGCATATTCATGGTATGGATCTTGGCGAGGTAGAAGTATGCCTCAAACGGAGACCCGTAGCGAATGGCCGTCTCAAAGTAAGTTCCCGCTAGTTTGACTTCGCCCCTGCCTTGATTCAAACGTAAGATCGTTCGACTCAAAATGTCCTGCACACACGTACCATAGTGGTGTTTCCCGATGTTGACGAGGGCTTCCGCCAATTCTTGCCCCGCCGCATGTGAAAAGTATCCCATCGCTTTGCCAATATCTTGGCGGCCTTTAACTAGGCCGTCTCGCCACATAATGCCCAATCCATTATGACACTCGCGGTCACCGAATTCTGCTCCGCGCTCAAACCACATCATCGCCATCTTATAGTCCTGCTTTACACCTTCTCCGCGCATATACATTCTTCCCAAATAAGCGGCACTTTTCGCTGCCCACCCGGGTTGGGCGACACCTTCAGCCTTGTCGTTCAGGGTACTATGCTGGAGCGGATTAAGCGGATCTCGAGGCCAAACCTGGCGCGCGATGTTGAGAAAATAGGATCGAGCGAGATTGAAATCTTGACTGATGCGTCCGACACCTTCAGAACCGGAGCCGATCCCACCTGAGGTCGCGTAGATACTCCCTTGATAGAAGATCTTGCCAAGCTTGTATGCAAAGTCCATTTCGCCACGATCGGCGTTAAACTGGAGATGGCATGATACACAGAAATATTTGGTGCTACAACGCAAAAAAACATACCATGTAGTACTCGAGAAGGTCCTCCCATGTTTCACCTGCGGCTTGGGCAAAGCCTGCCTTGATAGCGGGCTTCACGGCATTGAGTCCTGTCGACGCAACACTAGCACCTGGTCCATACACCCCCCCGTCCAAATCAGAAAGCCGCGTGTGTGTATAAGGTAAGGTAAGACCTCCGGGAGGCCCAGACAAGAACATCTCTATGGCTGTCAAGACTTGTCAATGGATAGTACAAACCACACGACACAGGTCGGATGTTTACCGGTATCAGCAGCCGCTTCATACCATTCCACAGCACGGGAACAGTCTTCCAGTGTACTGATACCGCTCCAGTAACGGTATGCGAGTGCCATTTGCGCACCTTTATGTCCTCCTTGTGCGGCAAAAGTGTAATACAACATAGCCTTGGCCTGGTCCACTAGCACCGTGTCTGCATACCCTGTGGCGTAGAAAAATGCAAGGATTGACTGGGAGGATGCGTTTCCGGTCAAAGATGCGTGGGTAGAGAAATACGAGAATGCAAGCTTGGGGTCTGACATAAAGTAGATATTTGGGGGGAACTATGAAGAATGTTTCCTCAATGCAAAGCAGGCCAACATTTAATGGACAAGAACGTACGAGGGACAGACGGGCGAGAGCATACAGTGCATCCGTATTTCCAAGCTCGGCAGAATACTGGAGTAAATCAACCACCTTGATCGCCTTCCCGCGTATCTCCTCGTCCTTTTTGCGTGCAGTTGCGGCCGAATTATCCACCCAAGAGAAAATCCGAAAAAAAGAAAGTTTTTGTTGGAGCTTGATCGCTATACGGATGGCACGACCGACAGGTCCTTGACCCTGAGCACTGGGCAGATAGGATGAGAGGAACGAGGTCACTTGTGAGACACTTGATTGTGAGAACGGATCATGGTCGTATGGCGGTGGTTGTGCGGTGAGATTGGAAAGGGTTATCATTGCAAGCCTAAATGCATGAGTAGCTATTCGAGCGTTAGCCATCGCGCGGAATTTCGGAAACAGGAATCCAACCTTCGGTTGCCTGTTCAGTGTCCACCAGCGCGGGTCGTGGCGTCTAAGGGTGGTGTGGTCAATGCTACTTTCTCTTCAAATATAACCGACCAGAATATGAAGGCAATGCAGATGAACTTACAGGTGTCTCACGAACATCATTGGCACCAAATTCAGGTATGGGGTCGGGTTGTAGCTGATAGAACATATTGGTCAGGAGGACAAATGAACACTGAGTGCTTATCTTACACTTTGAGTAGAAAACGAGGTTTCCGGCTGTGCAGAGACTGAGAATGTAGCCAACGCGACGAGTCCAAAGGCCAGCCACGTAGCTCGACGGGTTCGTGTTCTACGACACGTAGACATGCTGGACGAAACCAAAATGCGGTTTAACACCTGAGCAATCTTGCGGAAGACAAAAGATGTAGGGCGCCAAGGTCAAAGACCGTCGTGGTCGACGGACAAGCACTAGTCCACAGTCAAAGAAGTGGACACTGCTATACTTTCTGGCACTGCCACGGACAGTACGCCGACTTGCCACGTCGCCCCTACCTGAATACGACTCGCGATTCTTACACCACTACGTCTTTGATGATTAGGTCTCAGGTGCGTAGCAATCTGGCCATATTGTGCAAAAACCATATCACAGTCTAAACGACAGCAGGTGCTTGTCGGTCAGCTGAGTTTCTTGAACACCCGTGTCACGAGCTACCACAGAATATCCTCTAACCATGCGGCATTTGGACTGGCCATCAGACCTCCTTGCTTCTTCCCTGAATGCCTTTCTTCTGGTTACACCGTTACACTGACGCCGCCGAGAGGTATGGGATGACTCGCAGCTGCGTGGCCTCGAGACCATCTAAGATACTGCGTGCTAGATGAATGACATTGCAAACGCCTGGGTATCGCCGGACCTTAACAACGTAGATTCACCGGAGACCAGTCGGGAATTTAACACTCCTTCACCGGCATCGCGAAGCGCTGGCTCCGACTGACCAGAAGCACTCGAGCACACATATCCGTTTAGCGTGCTTGTTGAGCTTGGCTTCCCCTATTGGTGGTAAGTTTGGAGATTTCCCAGAACTTCACAGGCCTAAACGACGTGCGCTATGAAACATCTAGAGTCTACTGTATTTTTTTTGGGACACGCGCCATATGCGACAACCGCACGAGGCCTGATAGTCCAAGGCAGTCTTCCCGAAGATCCAATTAGTTCTATGCAATCTCGGTGTAATCGGCACCACGAGGCTCCGAGAATCGAAATCCTCATCAACTTGGTCGGAACCATGGCAAGTTGGATGGAAGACTCACCGAACATTGCTACGTCGATGCGGCCAATTGAGAGCATTTTCGACGACAAGAATTCGCACTCGACCACACGGCATATCTATACACAAGTGACGTGGGCTATATACATGACGTAGCCTGCTCGGACTAAATACCTTACACCTTTCTACCCATGATCTAAACGAAGGTTGGGAACTCTTCAGATATGAATGGCAAGAGACGTACGTATGCCGTTGAACTTGAGATCCCCTTCAATTTCTTGCATTCCCCTACGACGTTGTGTCCTAGGGTAGTATTCAACGTACCAGCGTCACGGTGCTGTCGGAGATACCTTCATAGCATGATCAACGAATCTAGCGGCATAGGAAACAAAGGTACGGCGCTAGACATACTCACCGGAGGCAAATTTCTTCTTTAAAGTCCTGGTAAATCTTGCGATTACTTTTGCGCTTCAAGAGGTCCGTGTACGTCAGACAGGGCGCCACGGTCGACAGAAAGAACTGCATACCTCGAGTCTGCGTGCGGCCTCTTCATATGCATGGCTTTGATGAACCAGGAAATGATCCGCTAGAACAAAAAATGACATTCCGGAAAGATACATTTCATACAAACAAGCAGCCTTGTTCCCTCCATATCCTACAAAGCGCTCATCGCACCTACATCGAAGTGCATAGTGAGAAGCGTTATGATGACTAAAGCCTCATACATACCAGGGCGGGCCCTCTTTCTTAAAGATGACGTATGGCTCATATGCTGATTGGTACTCCTTGATTCCGTAAACTTCTCCTAGAGCGGCAGAGTAGAATCGTGGATAATCACTGCTGTTGTGCCCCGGAGCCCAAGACTTATGAAACATGTCGATTTTCTTTGTTTTAACAAGCTCAAGGAGGACCTAAAACAGATTTATCTCGACTGGGGTAGAGCTGAAGACCAAAGAACCTTTTTGTCATTTGGAAAGGCATTCGGGTCGACGCCGTCTTGTTGATTGACGTATTCGAATGCTGGAATCACCAATGCCGCGTGACCATCGCGAAGGCTACGTCCAATCTCACTATCCAAGCCGGTTCGAACATGACTTCGAAAGTCGGTACAAATGGCGAAATCGACGTCCAACATCATCACAAACTCCGTACGTGCAAACAGACGGGCGGCATTGCGCCACGTGTTCATTTGGCGAGCGAACGGGGAAAGAATAAGATGCACATCGACGAAACTGGACATTGCCGGAGTGGACGTATACAGGTCATGCAATGCATCGAGGACAACCTGGGAATCGCTGGGCACCACATGAACGGCGGCAGATATGGGACCTGTGCACGTTCTATAAAGTCAATAGTTCCAAGAGACTACTCTCGCACCTCTGTATCGTTTGACTAGTTCCCCGAATACTTTGAACCGACTGAAGGTCACGAGAGTCGTGATGGTGATGTCGTCGTTCTCGAAGGTTGCTGAACCTTTGTAGTAAAAGGGAACGATTTTGCATGGCTGCATACTTTGGGAGAAGGCTTTTGAAAGGAAGACCAATTCCCTCATGGCGACATTGCTACTTCTGAGGTCTTGTTCGTCGTTTGGTGTGGCTGGCCAATACAAAACCTCTTCGGGGAGGGTTGGCGGGACTAGGGCATGCTCGAAGTTTCGCAGCTTGACGTCGTATTTCGCCACTGTTGAGATTGGGGGGAACCATCCTTTTATCCTCGGCACTGCAGTCATTGATAAGTAACATGATGAGTAGACAACGGCACTCATCATGTAGATAGTAATGAGGACGTGGATGAGCCTCCTCGCCATGGCGGAATCCAACAAATCCCAGATACCGAACGGAACTGGGTATAGAATTTATCAAGCAAACGGTGGAGGGAAGCCGGTCGACTGGAATGCACACTGGCATCTTCAACTTGCAGGACACCCTCGTGTGGGGACCGGGAAAGAAGTTACTTGTCTAGCGAACCAAAATGTAGTGGATCAGAAGACGCTATAGTTAGGGTTCACAGAATTCAAGGTTCAGCAGGTCTGCCGAAGATCCCTAGCAACATGAGTTCTCCCGTCACCTCTACCTCGAAAATATATGACCTCCTTGTTTTGCTCCTGACCAAGTCTCCGTAAGTAATAATATGCAAAGCTCATACACCAAACATATGTTCCCAGTCAGACAGTTGAAGTCCTTCCCGGCGACAGCTCCGTTTGGGTGTCGGCATATCAGAATCCAGATAGCGTCGGACAATCATCCTTTTCCCCATTCCTTTTCGTCGAGGACAACCTTGGCGTTCCACAGCAGATCCTTTACAAAATCTATCTTCATGCCGCCGGTGTCTTCAAGTCCACTCGTAACAACATATCAACGCGGCCGTCCGTTATGAGCCAACGGAATCATGACGCCTCTCTAGTCCGAGTTCTGGCCGAATCGTCGTCCGTTCTGGTACTCGCCAATCCATCTCATCAGACAGCCCTCAATTCCAGGAAGCATCTCGTGAGAATACAGCAGATCGATCCGCATGTTGAGCTCCGTTTCATGGCATCCCTCCTTTCTTCGCAGCACTACGCCAAACATGCTGAGTTATGGTATCACAGGCGATGGCTTCTTAGTTTCGCATGTGACCCGCGGTTCTCAGATGCCTCGGGCGTGGATCCCTATTGTCACCTTCATTTCACGTCTCAAGAAACGCTCCAAAGAGAACTTGATTTGGCGTCCCGAGCTTGCGAGCTCTACCAGCGAAATTACTTTGCGTGGACGCATCGACTGATATGTATTCAAAGCCTTCTCTCGAACTACCTCGGTGGTATGGATACCCTTGACTTCATTCCGATTTTCCGCAATGAAATCACAAGAGCCAAAGAATGGATCGACCGTCATGTGTCTGATTACAGCGCGATTCATTTCATTCTCGCACTCTCTCAAGCTGCTTTTCAGAGTGGAGATTCATCCCTGGTGGAGACAGTTAACAAGGAGGTTTTACTGGACCATGCCATTTCCCTGGTAGAGGATTATCCCACTCACAAGGCTCTCTGGATATATACCCAAGCAACCTTTTCCATCTCAAACATATCACAGACATACCGAATGCAGCAATTTATTGATCATTTTGTCCAGCCCCTGGCCCAGTTGCAACATCCAAGGGCTGGCATATTAGATGATCTGGTCAAGGCATCACAATGTGCCAAACAGTTTCTGGACAGAAGAGTGAACTGTCAACACACTTCTCATTAATAAACAATTTTGTGTGCCTTTACAGGACTTGATATTTGATATGCTATAGTAATGTTTACAAGATGTGGTTGAATAGCTTTTTTTGCCCTTATCTTGTGGTATATATTAGCACTGCAATATTTGGGTATATATTCTGATTTTTCCCACCTATGTATATATAGTAAGTTCCAAAATTGATTCAATGTTTGTTTAATAGCTCACCAACAAGAACAAATAAGGCCAAAGTATAGGGAGACTGTGGGAAGAACATGTCAAAGGCAATACAACAAAAAATAATTATGTAATTTGGTCATGTATCCATGGAGACACAAACAATTTAATTTGACATGTCATTGAATCAATTTTGTAACTAGCTGTCAATGCTATAAATATTAATTGGTCTGTTAGTGTTTAATAAATGTTATATTGATAAATGGTTGCTATGGACATTGTAATATAGCAACAATCTTATATAAAACTATATAAGAGCTATTAATGCTTCAAACTTCCCTTACTTTTACAATATGCCCCATTTTGTTATACTGCAAGACCTTAAGCAACTACACCTATATCCTTGGTGTGTACTCCTGCTGCTGCTGAGACTACTGCTGAAGCCTAACCTTTGAAATAGAGGCTAGGAGAACTAGGCAAGAGGGGGTTTGGGTCAAGAAACTTGTGAAAATCTTAGAGATTCAAGTATATAATGTTATAATGCATATTTTCCCTTTTATTTTATTTTTTACTCTGTTGCATTTTCCTTTAACTCTTCACATGTTTAAATCATGTGACCATGTCACCCCTTCACAATGTCACAATGTCACATCTTCACAATTTCACATCTTTACCACTTCACACTTCACTAGATCTAGACTAATCTAGCCTATAATCTTATACCATCTGTTTTTCTCATGTATTTCTAGACTTTCACTCTCTTTCTGCTATTGGGCAGCTTACTGTACACTACTGTAGGGCAGGGCACACTCTCCTGGTCCATGCTCAAGATGCAATAGTATAAAAGGGGTGCAAGTACAAGCTGAAGTCTCCAGTCTTGTGCACTTGAATTTTTAAGGTTTTCACAAGTTCCTTGACTTAAATCCTTCTTGCCTAGTTCTTCTAGCCTCTAGTGCAAAGGCTAGGCTTCAGCAGTACCCCTAGCAGTAGCAGGAGCACATATCAAGGCTATAGGTATAGTTGCTCAAAGTTCTGCAGTATAATATACAAAACTGAAGAACTTTAGCTTGAACTTGTATCCCTTTTATACTATTGCATCTTGAGCATGGACCAGGAAAGTGTGCCCTGCCCTACAGTAGTGTACAGTAAGCTGCCCAATAGCAGAAAGAGAGTGAAAGTCTAGAAATACATGAGAAATACAGGTGGTATGAGATTATAGGCTAGATTAGTCTAGATCTAGTGAAATATAAAGTGATAAAATGTGAAAATGTGATTAGGTGACAAGGTGAAGGGGTAACAGGGTTGCATGTTGTGACCATGTGAAAAGTACAAGGGAAATGCAAAGAAATGAAAAATAGAATAAAAGAAAAATGTGCATTATAACATATCTTTTCTGCTTAGAAAGAAAATATCATCTTTCTGGCCTTTAATGATCATTCTACTCATACTATTGCCTTTAAACTAGGAACTAGTCAGTCTATAGTCTACAGAACATTCAAAAATATTCAAATATTCTTTTTAATTATTAGTTACTATCATATACCATATCTTGAATTCAATTTTAATCTAGCTTATGTTTAACACTTATACTTGATGCTAACTAGCAAGTTACTCTAGCTCTCTGGCTCTTTCTCATGCAACTCCAGTCTTTTAATACTATTTTATCTGACTTTAGTTGCATCTATGTGCTTTTTTGTGCAGTTATTGTTATGATCTGATCATACACTAATGGTCTATCTCATGTGACTGTGGGACTCACCTGCCATATAAGGATAAACCCTAGGCTAGGTGTTGATTTGATATTCAGAGTATTTCCCACTAATGAATTAGTCATGTGATGTGGCTGGATCTTAGATAGGATCTTAGATTAATACTGATGATATCTGATCTGATGGATCTAGATTAGGATTGGATCTGTGGCAGAGATCAAGATAGATCTCCTTGGCCTTATGGTGGCCATGCCATATTTATATCCATTGACCCTGATGCTTCCATTCTCCCATATCCTCATGATTGTGGTTCCTTTTCTCAATCTCTTGATCCACAAGGCCCTTGCCTCATTCCTAGATTATGCCCTATGTCCACTATTCCTATTTATGAAAGGTACAAGAGATAACTGTTGCAAACCATGCAACGACCACTTTCAACTTCACGTGATCGTGGGAATCCCTTTCCTATTCAGGCTAAACCCTAGCTTAGGACCAAGGCATATACTATACGAGTTCTCATAAGGTTAGTGACACGAGGCACATCTAGGATCTTCCCTAGATCGTCCCCGGATCTTCCCCGATCCTGATCTCATCTGTGGATCTGACGGATCTGCCGATTGGATCTCATCTGTGGCAGAGATCCCCGTCCTCATTGTCACCTCACCTCTTACCTTCCATTCCCCCACTTCCTTAATTACCGATCCATGCATTTCCCTTACGGCTTACACGAGACTGCTCTTGTTACACCATAGGCTAGCTTACTGTACAACCTTAGGGTAGGCACTCATGTACCTGGTCCGTGCTCGCCCTAGAGTAGTATATAAAGGCTGGCTATGAGTGGTAAAGTCTCTCCAGACTTTATCACTTTGTAGTTGGCAGATCAGCAGCTTTGGTTATTCGCAAGAAAGCCCTTCTCAGAGAATCAGGCCCTTCAGTGGCAGGCAGTTTCTAGAAGTCAAGAGCA
>JBBPJW010000543.1:0-26837 GCA_038088935.1 Pulveroboletus aff. viridisquamosus
AAGCACCAGCAGGCAAACTTCTTTCTCTTCCAATTTCTTCTTCTCCTTGGAAAGATATTTTAACAGACTTTATAATAGGACTTCCAGAATCAAATGGCTATAATTGTTATAATTATTTTTCACTTTTCACATCATGTGACCCTGGGAACTCTTTACCATTTCACTTCTTCACCTTTTCACACTTTTTACACTTTCACCTCTTCACATTTCACATTTTAGAACATTCCAGATCATGACATCATTACCTGGCAGTTACCATGAGAAACTGCTAAGGTACTCACTCTTTTATTGCCATTGGTCTACTTATTGTAGCATAGTTTAGAGCAGACCCTAGTCACATGGTCTGTGCACACTTCTGTAGCATATATAAAGGGCTGGCATAAGCTGGGATTTCTCAGTCTTGCATACTTGAGCTCTTAGAGCTTTATACAAGGCACTTCACTCTTTTCTCAATTTCTTTTGCCTAGTTCTCTGTGGGTCTAGATAAAACCATAGCTCTTAGAAAACAGTGTCCACTGGACAGAGATCAAGACATGAGGCTAGGATGGTGCAACCATTTCAATAATGCCATATTAGTAGTAGTAGACCATTTCTTAAAAGAGGTTGTTTTTATTCCTTGTTTTTCCAATATAACCTCTTCTATTGATTTAGCTAGAATGTTCAGAGACAATGTCTGATGCAGACATGGGTTGCCTATTGGAAGGGTACACTGGACTATAGGTTTGGGCAGTTAGCCTCCAGTCAATAGTAATGGACTATAATATTTATGTACCTATAGGTTTAAGCAGTTAGCCTGTACATGTTGTGAGTATGTTATATCTACTATAAGTAATGAATGTGAGCTTACCTCCAGTTAATAGTAATGGACTGGAGGGCAATGGGAAGGAGCATGTGTATTAATATAGCAGTAGTCCAGAAAAAAAAATAAAGTGACTGTAGGTAAGAGTGGGCATGTCTATATGTGCCATTCAGCCTGGTCTTCAACACACCCCCTCTGATATGGGTAACTACCTGTCCTGCCTTGATACTCAAGTTGATCTTGGTGAACACTCCTATCCTATCCTTGATAACTGCTGAGGCTTTTGATCTAGTGGCCCCTAACTAGGCAATGAGAGAAGTGGTGAATCCTAGGCCCTTTGTATAAACCAAATAGCCAGACAGCAAATAAGAGCAGAGGTGGGATCCTTCTTGGATCAAGACCTAAGATTAATGCTGTAGATCTAGCCTAGAGGTCAAAGAGAGCAAAACTGGGTTTCCCCAGCTTGCACCCCCTGCCTTTTATATTGTCAAGGTCTGTGCACAGACCATGTACAGAAGGTCTACCCTAAAGTGTGCTATTTATGGTCACCAATAGCTAAAGTAGCTCCTACCTCTAAATAGATAGATGAGAGAGGGCATGGGGCAGCAATGAGGAGTGAGGCAGTGGCCTCATGGATCAAGGGAAAGGAATGGAAGAGAAGCCACACCATGAGGATGTGGGTGGAATGGAAGGGCACTGGTATAGATCAATGAAATGGGCATGACCACCATAAGGCCTAGGAGATCCCATCTGGATCTCTGCCACAGATCAGATCCTAATCTAGATCAAGAGATCAGATATCATCGGAGGAATCTAGATCTCATCTGAGATCTGCCACATCATGTGACCAATACCTGATGCCAGGGGAATACTCTGAATTAGGACTTAGCCTTAGCCTAGGGTTTGCCTTGTAAGGCTACTCATTTGCATAATCACATGCTCCACAGTTCTCATGGTCACATGAGACCATTGTGTTAGGTTGGAACCGTAACACTCTCAGGCCAGGTGTAGCACTAGTCCATTGGTTATTCTATTTTGTTTGATGCACACAAGGGGTTTAATAAGACTGTTGACAAGCATTTTGGCAGTAGGGACATGAGTAAGTGTAACAGTGCCAAGTTCAACTTGTTTGCATACAAGGTAATAGTGCACAGGGATATGGTGAGTATAGGAGTGGAAGCAGGGTTTTTTTGCAAGTGATATGGTGCCTGTATTATTGATGAGTATCTTGGTGGGTTGTGATACCTGTGGGGTGATGCTGATGTGGTTGAGGAATTGGCATAGTTAAAGTGCTTGCTTGGTTCCATGTGCCAGTGCCATATATTTGGCTTCAGTGGAGGATGCAGTGATAGTAGCTTGTTTCTTGCTGTTCCATGAGATGACTGCATTGCCAAGTGTAAAAATGTAGGCAGAGGTAGAGTGGCAGTTATCAATATTGCATGCCCAGTTTGTATCAGTAAAGCTGGTTAGCTGGTTTGGATCAGTGTTATTGACTCAACTAAGTGTGAGCTCCAGCTCACAAGTTCCTTTAAGGTACCAGAGAATGCACATCAGCACATTCCAGTGTGTTTTCCTGGAGTTTGCACTATATTGGCTGAGTTGGCTAACTGCAAATGTAATGTCAGGGCATGATACAACTGAGAGCCATGTGGCACCACTGAGCACCTCTCAGTATGGGTATTTTGTCATCTTACTCTTCTTCTTGTCTGACTGTGGACAGTCCCTTTTTGAGAGAATGAGGCCTTGCCCCATGGAAGTGGGGGCTGGTGTGCAGTTACTCATATGGTGTCATGAGAGGAGGGTATTGATGTACTGGGTTTGTGATATGGTGGTGATGCAATTGTGATGGTCATTAATAAGGTGGAATCCCATGAGCCAGTCAGGATCCTCTTCTTTTATCTCAAATAAGCAGTGGAGGAGGGAGCAGATGTCAGTGAGCATTTTTCTGGAGCTTGCAACAGTGAGGGAATTGTCTACATGAATTGTGGTAATCACCTTCCCTTTTTCTGTTTCTTGCATGTATATGGCATAGTTGGAGTGGACATGGGTAAAGCCACTTGTTGTCAGTTTTTGGTTCATGTGCTTGTTCCATAAGTAGGAGCCTTGTTTGATACTGTATAAGCTGAGCAGTAATCAGGCTACTCTGTTTGTGCCATCATCAAAGCCTTTGGATTGGCACATGTAGATTTTGTGGTCAATTTTGCTGTGCAAGAATGCTCCAGTGATGTCATCTTGGCCTTGGTGCCATCCATGTGCAGCTGCATAGTGTAAAATGGCATGTAGTGAGTTGAGGCGAATGGTGGGGGAGAATGTATTGCTGTAATCAATGCCAGGGATTTGTGAGTATCCTTGGGTGACAAGGCATGCTTTGTAGCAGGTTATTTCTCCATTGGGTCCCCATTTGATCACATATGTCCATCAGCATCCAATGATCTTGTGATCTTTTGGTTTGTCAATTAGTTTCCATGTTCCACATTTTTATAGCATCTCAAATTCCTTGTGCATCACTTTCCACCATTCATTGGCATCAGAGCCTGAGGTGGCTTCTTGAAAGCTCCATGGGGTTTCCTTTCCATGGGCTGTGAGATAGGCCATTTGTGCAATTTGGCCCATGGCCATTGATTCCTCAGTGAGGTACACTGCTCCTTTTTCTTTTTGCTGTGCCATTCAGTCTGTTTTTTCTTTTTCCTCTTCTACTCATTGTCTGTTTGCTGCCTCTTTTCTCCAAGTTGGGCAGGTAACTTGTTTAGAGCATTGAAGTAGGCCAGAAAGTTCAGTGAGGTTGTCATTGGTGGCTGCAGAGATAATTTAAGTCATCCCCTCAGTTTGGGCAGCATTGGAGGGTTGGTTGGGCATCCCCTGATTTTGAGTGGTGGTAGGGGGTATATAGTCAGCATTGATACTATCTGTGTGATGAGTGCCCCTCTCATCATTGTCCAGCTGACTGAGAACCATCTCATAGACAATAACATCCCATGAGATAATAAACTGGTGTTTAAAGGGAAGCCACACTTTGTAGGCTTTGGATCCATGTTCAAATCCACATAGTATTCCATCTATGGAGTGTGTGTCAAGTTTCTGGTGGTGTTTAGGTAGTATGTGGACATGGCATTGGGATCTGAAGACACAATGTTGCCATACTTGGTTTTCTCCCATAGAAGACCTCATTGGGTGTGGATCACGTGAGTGCATGGGTGGGGCAGTGGTTGTGAATGTGGTTTGCATACTCATGTGCCTCTGGCCAGAAGCCTCTGGATAGACCTGCTCCATATAGCATGGCTAGGGCACTTTCATGGATGGTTTGATTAAAGTGCTCTGCAATACTGTTTTGTTATGGGATATGAGGGGCAGAGGATTCATGGGTAATTCCTTTGTCAATCAGGTATTTCTGTAGATTGGCATTTATGAATTCACCTCCCCAGTTGAAGTGGATGGACTTTACCCAGTGTCCTATAAAGGTCTCAAGTTGTTCAACAAGGGCTTTAATGAAGCTGGGTGCTTTGCTCTTGTTGCAGAGATATTTCTTCCATTCTTTTTGGCTGTAGTCATCAACAATGGCAAGAGTATAGACAAAGCCATGGATGGATGTGTCAAATGGACCTTGTATGTCCATGTGGAGTTGTTCAATAGTCTTTTTGACATGGTTTGTCAGAATATTGGAGAAAGGTACCTGGTGGTGTTTTTCTTTTGCATATCCATTGCATAGTAGGAGTTCCCCTCTGCCATGTAGGTCAAGGCCTGTGACCAGTTGGTGCCATTGGAGGTATTGTATCCCTTTTAGGCTGATATGGCCTAGTTGGGAATGCCATAGATTGAGATTGGACAGTAGTTGGGCAGAAAATGTGACATTGTAGCAGGCATTGGGGGGGGGGGGGCAATGGCACTGTTGATTTCATATAAATTTCCACACAGTTGGCCCTCTAGAATGATCTTGCCATCTGAGTTGGTGATGGTGAAGTGGCCATTTTATTTGGTGATCTCCAAGCCTCTCTGATCCATGTGACTTTCAGACATCAGATTGTTGCAGGCATTTGGGCAGTAGCTGACATTGGTCAGTTTGATGGTGTGGTCACGTTTGCCTCTAACTGTGGCTGTTACTAGGGCAGTACCAATATCCAATACCTGGAGTTGTGGGCCATTTTTGACAATGCCCTTGATTAAGTCAGTAGATGGGGTAAATGTGCTAAATGCTGCATGCTCATTGCATATGTGGTTGGTTGAACCACTATCCAGTATTCAGCTAAAGCAGGAGTGGGTGGAGTTGCCTGCAGAATAGCTAACAGGGTCTGAGTCTGGTGAGTCATTATCTGATTCATTTTCACTTTTCTTGGGGTTGGCCATGGCTTGGTTTGCTCATTTGCCTTTCAATTTGGATTTGGCATTGTCTTTTGCCTTTCCCTTTTCATGCTTTGAATCTTTCAAATCTTTTGACTCTTCTTCCTTTACCTTCTGTTTCTGATGCTTGTCCCCTCCTTTTGACCAGCAGTCTTTGATTTAATGGCCTGGGATTTCGCAGTTGTTGCAGTATGGTTGGCCAGGGATAGGTTCCCAGTTGTGTCTGCTCTTGTTTGATCTGGGGTGGGTGGCTTGGAAGCTAGATTTGGCATTTTGACTTGTGTGTACTCCATGTTCCTCTCAGATGTGGCGTTCAACTTCAGATGAAGTGTAGTGTGCTGGTAGGCCAGCAAAGACATAATTCCATGTGTTTGGCATGGAAATGTGTAGAAAGCAGGTGAATAGGCAGTTGTTAATGTCTTCATTCATCAGGATAAGGTTATGATGGTATGATTTTATTTTTGCAGATTCTCTCCATCTATATATTGGGTAGTGGCTAGTAATGTTATGGACATGGTCCAGTCTGTGTTATGCTAGGCCCGGGTAGGGACAGGCATTGACCTTGCTGTGAGTAAAGAGGATGAAGCAAATCCAAGGTAAGCTTCAAGATAAGTGGAAGGTGACAAACAAGTGTTGTGCCCCAGTGGTACTGGCTACACTCCCAGGGGTGTGCTGAGATCAGATGCTGATGATCCTCTGGTTAAGTGCCAGGACACAAGCAATGGATTCCAAGTACATAGGTACAAGGATGAGTGCAAGGACTATGAGGTGATTGCAAGGTAGAAGTAGCATAAGGAAGAGAGGACAAGAAGTACACTACTTTATAGTACAGTTAATAGAGTTGAAGTGGAGATGAAATGAGTAATCAGGCTGACAAATGATGAGTAAGGTATCCATATGAAAATGGATGGAAAGAGATGGAATGATTATGAGTCAGCTGATGAGAGATGAAGGCCTGGGCAAAGGGCATAACAAGAGAGTGGTATAGGCAAGGCTAGAGCACGAGAAGAGCGGAATCTACAGAGACAAGTGAACAAGAAAGCACCTAAGGTGCAAGAAGAGCTGAAGCTAAGATGGAAGAAAGAGAAAAAGGAGAAAGGAAAGAGGAAATGTAACAGTTTGTGGCAGTAGTGCCCACATATAGCTGGCATGCTCCATCCCAGATCTCTGCTACTATGGGTAGATGTCCTAGTTGGTTCTGCACTTCCTCTGTCATCACTGCTGTAAATATCAAGCTGACAAATAGGTTTGCTTTCTGCCAGCAAGCAGGGTGCTGTCAGGTTTCTAGTGTGAGACCAGATGGTTTGGTAAACTGGGGATCAAGGTAATTGTGGAGTTTGACAGTCTCTAGGGCACACTATATGATCCCTGTCTATGTGGCATAGTTGGTCTCTGTCAGCTTTGATTTGAGGCAGAATAGGTGAGTGTATTTTGATGGGTCAATGCTCTGTTTGAGAGTGAAATGGGTTTCATCCTCAGAGTCTGATGGATTATCTAGGAAGTGTTGAGTTGATGCTCTGGAGTGTGATGAGCTGCAGGATGATGGTCTGCATGGTTGTGGAGGATGTAGCCAACCAGTGGATATATTGGAAGTAATAGTGGTTTCACCTCTAGGAAACACTGCAGGTCTAAGTCTTCCTACTGTCTCATCATGGGTAGGCTGTCTGCTGCACATTGGGTTGAAGGATATTGCACTATATAGGGCTCATAACCTATTGGAAGGGTACACTGGACTATAGGTTTGGGCAGTTAGCCTGTACATGTTGTGAGTATGTTATATCTACTGTAAGTAATGAATGTGTGCTCACCTCCAGTCAATAGTAATGGACTGGAGGGCAATGGGAAGAAGTGTGTGTGTTAATGTAGTGGTAGTCTGGAAAAGGAAATAAAGTGACTGTAGGTAAGAGTGGGCATGTCTATGTGTGCCATTCAGCCTGGTCTCCAATATTGCCTTCTTCTATAGTTTCAGATCAGAGACCTCAGTTTTCTTCTGCTTTTACTCAAGAGCTGTGTCACTTCCTTGGCATTTCACAAAAACTTTCCACCTTATTTCATTCTCAAACAGATGGCCAAACAAAAAGAATCAATCAGGAAATAGAGCAATATCTGCATCTATTTACTGCTAAATAACAAGAGCAATGGGTACAATAAGTCAAAATAGCAGAATTCTCCCACAATAATGTCTATTTCTCTGCTATGCAGATATCTCCCTTCACTATTCTTCAAAAATTTTATTACAAAAGTGGATAGAACCATATCAAATCTTGGATGTTCTTTCAAATGCTATTCATCTCCATCTTCTGAATACTGTTTGCATTCATCCAGTTGTTAATATATCTTGTGTCAAACCATACATGGAACCTCTTCCTTACAACCAGTTATTTGCCCTAATCCTGTCAAAATCACAAAGAAAGGAAACAAAGAATAAAAGGTTCATGAAATTGTTGACTTATGGTTGAAGAAAGGGAAGTTGGAATATTTGGTTTACTGGAAGAGATATGATATTTCAGATCATACTTGGAAATCTGTGGAAAGTTTAGCCAATGCTTCTTAGGCCATTGAAGTATTTTATGTCAAGAATTCTGCAGTACCACAAAAACTTCATGGTCTCACACTAATGGCCTTCCACAACCCCTTTTCCCCATACAAGAACTATATGGAGGTTTTATCCTTACCCCTGTCTTATCTGAAATCCAAGTCCTAAAAACAGAATAGTATTATAATTCATTTTCTTCATTTTCATTCACTTTGTATTTGAAGCGGGAAGCTACCCGCTATTCCTTGATACTCATGATGGCCTTGGTGGATGCTCCTTCCTAAGACCTTCTGTAGCTTTTGTTCTAGTGGCTACAACTAGGCAACTGGTAGTTGGAGCCAAGGGTCTCTTGTATAAACCTGAGAGCCAGACAGTGAGTAAGAGCTGAAGAGGGATCCACTAGGATCAGGTCTTAGATCACTACTGGTAACCTAGCTGAGAGGTCAAGAGAGCAAGACTGGGGAAACCCAGCTTGCACCCCCTGCCTTATATATTGTCAAGCGTGGCACACAGACCATGTACAAAGGGTCTACCCTAAAGTGTGCTATCTGTGGTCACCAATAGCGTAAGTAGCTCCTGCCTCTAAATATATAGATGAGGGAAAGCATGGGGCGGCAATGAGGAGTGAGGCAGTGGCCTCATGAATCAAGGGAAAGGGAATAAAAGAGAAGCATAAGTTCCTGAGGAGGCATGGCTGCCTGGTGGCTGAGGAGATCCCATCTGAATCTCTGCCACAGATCAGATCCTAATCTAGATCATAAGATCAGATATCATTGGATAGATCTAGATCTCATCTAGAGATCTGCCATAACTCATGACTGTAGTGTGCTGAAGAAATACTCTGATATAAAGGAATAGGACTTAGACCTTAGCCTAGGGTTTGCCTTATTAGGCAACTCGTTCGCACAGTCACATGCAACTGATCATGTGACCAGCGCATCTCATGCTCTATAGTTCCCATGGTCACATGAGACTACTGTGTTAGGCTTGAGCTGTAACAGTATTTTTACTTTGACTCTTTACATGTCACATCATGTGACCATAATAACCCTTACCATTGGTTCTTTATCTGCCTTCCTGGCCTCCCTGTGTCAATCAAATTTACTCTTTTCACACTTTCATATCTTCACATGTTATAGTCTAGACTGTTTTAGACCATAATGTCATAGCCTTGCAGTTACCATGAGGTACTCCTAAGGCACTTACTCTCTTTACACTATTGGCTAGCTTACTGTAGTATAGTTTAGGGCAGACCTTGAAAACATGGTCTGTGTGCATTTCTATATTATATATAAGGGGCTAGCTCAAGCTGGGTTTTCCTAGTCTTATACACTTGAGCTTTTAGTTTTATACAAGTTCTTGACTTCTTTATTCTCTTGCCTAGTTCTCAGTGGCTCTAGTTCAAAGCCATTGCTTGTCTTAGTTTCATGTCCATTAGTTAGTCTTTGAGTCTCAAGAAAAGAATGGCAAGATGCCATTTCAGGAACAAACTGCTTATGCTACTGGCATCAAATTCTGTACAAACTGTCAGTGGGCTAGACACAAGAAGGCCACATGCTATGCAAAAAATAGTAAAATAAAGAGAAAGGGCTTCAAGAAAAGGTCACAAGGCAAGAAAAAGAAAAAGGCCAAGATTGTTGAAGAAGATACTAAGAAGGATAACATATCCAATTACATGCTAGAGAAGTGCTTGATGAATAATGAAGTTTCTTATACTTACTTATCATCTAATGCCCTCACATAGTTGATTTTCACTCCTTCTGTTACCATTGACTCTGTATACCATAGATGTGCCACAATCTTTCTTCAATATAGTCTATCCAGCTATCATACCTTTTTCCATGCTCAAGTAATGGCATTGCTATCTTGAACATTTGAATTATCTTACTGTGTTCTTGCTGATCTGAAAGGGCCTTATAACTGACATGACCCTTATCAAGATTGAACTGGATCATGTTCAACCCACCTGCAAATCTTGTACTATGGGCAAACTGACTCATGTATTATTTCCATTAGTGTGAAGTAATAATGCAAGCTGTTTCCTTGTCCTTATTTATTTAGATCTCTGGAGACCTTTCCTTGTTTAGAGTGCTTCTGAAACATGGTATATAATAATTCTCACCAATGATTATATGCAGTGGGTATGGATTTATTCCTTTGGCACAAAAGTGATGTCTTCTTTACATTTCAATCCTAAAGGTCTAAGGTTGAGAACTAATGGAAGTTAGGACTAGATACTTGTCAGTGATTAATACTGTAATATGTAATGAGCTCTTGCATACCTATTATGCCCTTATTTATTTTTACTGCCCTCTGTTATGCACCACAAAAGTGCAATCTGAATACCAACACAGACCAGTGAGTAATAGGCAACTAAAACATCAAGAGGGCTTTTAAGCTAGTGGCCCTAAACTAGGCTTGTGAATTATGATGAGGGATAACCTGAGTTGACACTAGTAACCAGTGCTTAGACTGCAAGAAGAAGAAAGAACTTGAGTTAACATCAAAGTGCTCAAGTAAATGGAGTAAATGTTATGGCTCAAGCCTAACACGACGGTCGCATGTGACCGTGGGAACTGTTGAGCATGTGATGCGCTGGTCAAGTGATCAGTTGCATGTGATCGTGCAAACGAGCTTCCATACAAGGCAAGCCCTAGGCTAGGGTTACTAGTCCAATCCTACGAGTGTTCCTCGGTATCAAGTATTGGTCACGTGATGTGGCAGATCTCAGATGTGAGATCCAGATCTAATCTGTGGCAGAGATTCAAGATGGGATCTCCTCGGCCTCCAGGCTGCCAGGCTACTTTCATAGATCTCTATCAGTACCTTCCCTTCCATTCTCCCATATCCTCATGGTGTGGTTTTCTTCCATTCTCATCCCTGATCTGCGAGGCCACTGCCTCATCCTCATATCCGATCCATGATATTCCCTCCCCTATTTAATATACTGAGTCATGAGCCCCTTTAGCTATTGGTGTCCATAGATAGCTTACTTTAGGGTAGACCTCCTGTACATGGTCTATGCACCATTACTGACAATATATAAGGCAGGAGGTGCAAGCTGAGGTTTCCTCAGTCTTGACCTCTTGTGACTTGGGCTAAGCTCTAGTTCAATCTAGGGGCCACCCCTAGTGGGGTCCTCCTTAGCTCTCATCCACTATCTTGGCTAGTTTACACACAAGGCCTCACCGACTCATCCTTTCCCTCTGCCTAGTTAGGGGCCACTAGTCAAAAGCCTCATAGAAGATCTAGAAGGAAGTCCAGAGACCATTGGCATTCCCCAAGGAGTAGGAGTTCGAGTGTGGGAAGTTTCCCACAACAGTAAAGATACAAGTAATTAAGACTGGAAAGACTCCAGGTCTTGCCCACCCTGTATATATATTGCCAGAGGAACATAGCCCCAGTACAGAATGAGTTAGCTACTACCTATGTTTACCAATAGCAGTTATTGCTTTTATTATCTATATATGGGAATAGGGCATAGGGCAATAAGTAAATGAGTAAGGTAGTGGCCTTGCAGATCAGGTATGTAGAAGAGAACCACACCATGAGAATATGAAAGAATGGAAGGAAAGCTCAGGGAAAGTGAATATAAATGCAGCATGGCCACCATAAGGCTAAGAAGATCTATCTAGATCTCTGCCACAGATATAATCCTAATCTAGATCTGTTAGATTAGATATTATCAGTATTAATCTAAGATCTCATTTGAAATCCAGCCACAATCATGTAACTATCCCATGAGTAAGAAATAACTCTGATATAAAATCAAACCTAAGCCTAGGGTTTATCTTGATATGGAAGGTAAGTCCCATGGTCATGAAAGGAAACCATCAGTGTTTGCTAAGCATATAACATCCTGCCATTGTATTTATCTATTTTTTACTTCTACTCTTTGTTTCATGTCTTTACTTTCTTACTTATTTAGGAGTTTACCTTACTTAATATCATAGCTTGATTTGTGCACATGTACTTAATAAGGCAGCCTAGTGTTCCAAATCCTTAGACTTGGACACTTGTGCTATAGCCCTTTCTTGACTATTGAGTAATCCCTAGTAAAGTCCAGCATGCTCTGCTTCTATAGAGCATTATTCCAAGTCATATCTCTCTTGCCTAGCCCTCAGAATAGGGGTTAGTAGTGTTCCGCTCTTGTTTTCCGACTTTCCATCTCGTTACTCTTAGTGTCAAGCCAAGATCATAACAATACCTCAGTCAGGATGAAGAAGCAACTGAGGATGCTGTGAAAGACTAAACATATTAAAGTAGAACGGAGCTGTCATATGCTAATATGTTGAGCAGGCAATGGAAGATGATAGTTGTCATGGTGAAAACAGAAAGCTGTAATGTACAGATTGTTGTAATTTTGACCGGCACGCATTAGACTTCCATTTATGGTAAAAGTTACATAAGCTTAGAGCGTACATTTCTTACGTTTATGTTCCTCAGTAGCCTGACATCTACTGAGGGTAAGTCCTATCTTTATAGGCATTCTACTGTACTAAACTGCCATAGTTCTTATAGGTAGTTACACTAATATTAGTAGCTTGACATCTACTGAGGTTCTAATAGTTCACTTAACCTCTGCACAACACCCCTTTCAACAGAATGTGCCCTATCAAAATGCAGTGGGTGCACTCAACCATTGTGCCATCATGACCCGCCCCGATATTGCACATGCCATGCAACAGGTCGCCCAATTCGCGGCAAATTCTGGCCCCACTCATTGGATGGCGGTTAAGCGCATCCTATGCTACCTCAAAGGCATGCGCGCCCTTGTTCTCAATCTTGGAGGTTTCGCTGCGGCCAAGTCCATTGTCCCCTATGCGTATTCCGATGCTGACTATGCCAGCTCACCAGATCATGCCCGCTCTGTGTCTGGCTATGCCCTCATGCTCAGCAGCAGTGTTTTCTCTTGGTCCGCCAAGAAGCAGACCACGACTGCTTTATCCACGGCCAAGGCAGCATATCATTCTGCCGTTCATGTCGAACGTGAGATCCTTTGGGTCCGCCACCTGCTCGCAGAGCTTGGCTTTAGCCAGGCCGCCCCCACCACGCTTTACATTGACAAGCTGCCATTCGCATTCTTACTACCTCAGATGAGATGTCAACCCGCACTCGCCACATTCGCGTCTCATTTTTCTGGTTGTGATGAAATCGGGCAGCAGGAACTCCTCCAGCAGCATGTGGCTTCGGCAACCAATATCTCTGACATTTTCACCAAAGGGTTGCCCACGGACGCACACCGTCGGTTTGTTGGGTTGCTTGGTCTGGCAGCCCGGGTAAACTCCAGCTGAGGGGGAGTGTTGGTCACAGTGTGGTTTCCATATCATACAGCTGACCATTTCACCATGACATTTCTAACCTTTTGTTGTCTACCCAACGTGTTAGCAGAATAAGACCCCGCTGCCCTTTAAGATTGTTCGTTATTCCTCATGACATCCTCAGTCGTTTCTACGCCCTGACTGAGGTATGTATGAATTTATTATATTCTATACCAATGGCTGCTGACTAGAACTTAGTCCTTATATTCATTAAGCCAGACCTTACCGCTACTCCCTGCCCTACACAACTTTTCTGTACACGTTGGGCACCCGCCCTGCGTCGAAGTTCATTCATCCCAACCCAGCGTTGTCAACGCAAACGGCCATCACACACACGAGGACTGATCACACGTATTCATAGCGCACGATTCGTTCATCAAGTAAACAGCGAGATCGACGGGGCGTTTAACAGCCCGGGCCCTTTAGACCCTTCTACCCGTTGACCAGGACCGCTTGAAATTCGTTCCCTCCGTGACGGACTGATTCCACCGCTCTCCGCGGCTTGCCACATCACGTCACGCAGGTGAGTGGTGCGGGTGCAGAAAAATGACAGGACGACCTGCCCGGTCGTGCGTTCGAAGGCGAAGGACCGAGGTGGTGAGCTGGCAGTCGTGTACAGTGTGTCTGTACGGAGCGAGAAACGGGATGGATTGCGAAAAAGGCGAAGCGTCATGCCTCGCATGCAGTTGGTCCCAGAGGCATGAAACGCAACGGAGAAGAGGCTACGTGTGATGGGTCGGGGCAGTCGAATGCGCGCTGTACCATATGGATGATTTGAGTGGGGACAAAGGATCTCAACGGTCGCGGACCTGACCAAGGATCTGCGGATATTAACAGAAAGACCACGAGTTGATATGAGGCACAAACATCGCATGGCAGAGACGAGATCCGATCACAAAAAGATTTGTGTCCGTGTCTCGGGTCGAGTCGTTCTAGATCTTGTTTAGGTGCTCTTGTTCGTTTGAAGTGGTCTCAGTGGATGTCAGATGCAGATGTTACCCGCCGGCTTGACACGTGCATCCTAGTCCGTGCATATGCCACATGATTGCTACTTCACCTTGCACACACCTAGTACACACCGGGAACCATTCGATATCTCACCCTGCGCGAGTATGCATCCCACTCCTCCCCAAAACGTTTCCGCAAGAGCGCATCCTCACTTTGACACCGGTGATAGCTGAGCACCCATCCCAACACATTTTGCACCGCCCACACTCCAGTGACGAGCCTGCCGGGCGTGGTCTTGAGCCAGCCACAGCTACGCAGAAACGAGCCAGGGCTCGTAATCATGAGCGACATGCCGAGCCCACACAGTACTCCAAATAGGTATCCCGGATGTCGGACGATCGCATAAGGACCGGTGGTGATTAGCTTGTGGTCTTTCCGAACGGCCAGTTGATGTGTGAAGTGGCGCCCCATCGTGCGGAAACACCATAGACGTCCCAAGCCGCCGATGGCAGCGACGACCGAGCCCACGAGAAAGTAGCGATTGACACGCGGTGTGGGCAGCTGACCGGAGAGTACCAGCCGGGAGAGCACCTCGGAAGAGAATGTGGAGGGGCAGTTGATCGCGAGGGCAACGGTCAGCTCGGCGATGCACGGAAGGGACGCAGAGAGCTGTGCACCGCAGTCAGCCCTAGTTATTAGCACACCGCACATCGAACCCATACCCTATGCATAGCTGGGAAGACGGTTGGACATATCCGTTCGTACAGGGCACCATAGACACGTTCGGATTCATCGGGAGGTGCATTAGGCGACGTAAAGGATACGTTGAACAGCCAAACGGATGAAAGGAGGATAGGAATTTTGACCGTCATGCTTACCGAGGTCGGGGACAATCCTGGGCATTTGACGTCTAGAAATTTATGTACGGGCATTTCATACACGTGATGCCCCTCACCGAGCGCGCTTTGATTCAGTCGAAGGGCCAGACCACCGAAATTGGCGGATGGGGTCCGACAGGCGGACGGAGGTCTTGTCGTGGAGAGTCAGCAATCTCTGTCATTACAAACATGACAGAGGTAGTTCTGTTTAAGTATCAGCCTGACGCTGACCTGCCAAGTGGAGTTGATGTGGTAATGAGACAACCCCGGAGACGTATCCCTCTCCAGGGTATTTGAGATCCGATCGGTCTCGTGTCGTCGTTTTCCAAAGGACAACGTCACCATGAAATACGGATGTCTCATGACATTCACTTGACCTGACGACGTACCCTGCGGGTGTGAACGTCAACTTCCGAGTATACCGCTGCGCCCTGGAGCTTCTTGAGTACCCGTGCGTCCTGAGCGGGTGCTACGTGTCTTTTGTCGTCCTATCATAGTTGCTTGTTGTGAGCAGAAATGGGAAAAAAAAAAAGGTGTCTCCTTTGGCCGGCCACGTCGCTCGCATTTGCCACTGTCCCGTCAACGTACCGCCGCTTGCGCTCGCCATCGGTACGGTAGTGGCGTCTCAGCTCCAACCTTAAAGCACGCTGGCTCGCCTTACGACACAGCAGCAAGGCCGTAGGGAGCAAGTGGACCCACTGAGTTCAACCTTAAGGGAGGCGCCACTGAGAAAACGGAGGACCACGTTCGGCTTCTAAGGATCCCGTGGCTGGCGGGGACGAGGTGCAAAAAAGCTTGGAGAGCGGCGAAAAGGGTACGTACAGAGCGATGCCACATGGTGCATGCTCGCCGCTGGGCAAGTGCATGTGCAGGGTCACAAGATCACCATCATTTCCATCACGTCCCACTGATCGTCGCCATCTTCCGCCCTGCTGGTGCTAATCCTCACCGGGAAAGACTGGCTGGTGACCCTGCGCTGACGAGACGACTCAATACGCACCCTAGGTATGCGGGTTGCTAGCAAAGAGCTTAAAGTAGCCTCAAGGAACCTTGATGGCATTCCCGTTGGAACGTAACTTTCTGTATATACGAGGCAAAGGCTATACCAGGGCTGCCATCCAACCAACCCGGCTTCATCACCTGCAGATACCGGCGGTCAAATCGGCAAGCGGGGATGTCTTTTCGTAAGCTGAACACAGCTTGGGCGTCGGTCGGGTATGTGGCCAGCTCTGGGTCTGGATGGGACCCTTGCGTTGTCACTCCAATCCTGAGGATTCAAGCGGTACCTTGGTATGTAGACCGCGAAGAGGGGCTGCACCGCACACGCAGTAACTCGTGACACACACAACGTTCGGATAAACAAGTCCGTTCATTCAAGATGGAGTGCAAGTACCGTGTCTGACCACCGCCAAGCTGCGGCGACTGTCGCGATGAAGATGGTCAGGCAGGAGGCAGGGCTGAACAGTACCTTTTTCCATCAGTACAAGCGATTAGCCGACAGAACCATACTTGCCCATGATTGCCGAGCCAGCGAGATGCTCGACGATCTATTCAACGTGACGTAGAATACAATGCTGGGGGGCTAGTTGCATTTTAAAAAAAAGCAAGCGAACAATATGTTGACCGAGTGGATTAGCCAAAGTCGCACGGAAGTGTACTTGCTTGCCGGACATCTTCCCGTGATAGGAAGTGATGAGCCGTCCTACCTCCACACTGGACGTTTCAAAGTGGTACTATTTCTCGCAGAGCCTATGGTAGTCACGTATGGCTAGGAGGGAGGAATGTGTATCAACACGCATGTGTTGAAATCCCACTCAAAGACCGACTGCTCCTGACGGTACCTGGTCTTTGCGATATGTGCTGGATAGATTTGGGGATCGCACGACCGAGCGATGCATCGAATCTTGAACGCGTCCGAAAGGGTTCACCCTCCTTGGTACCCCTCTGTCATAGATATGAAGCGTGTTTCGTCTCTCGTCCACTTTTACCTTGTGCCCACCTTATTTCGCTATCTAGGTACCATCATTTCCCGCTTCCTCCATTTGATTATTCAGGTGTCTGTTTCGCTACGGTGACGTCGCTCAAGGTCCCCGAGATCGTCTGTCGCACCTTGTCGCCAGTATTGCTCGCCCCAGACGCATCCTCGATGAGTCAGAGGATCCATCCTGACATCCAGAACTGCGAGACGTACACCTTGCGGGATATGCAAGCGGTTGCGCAGCCGCCACATGTCGCAAAGCCCAGCTGTCTGTATAGTGCGATGCACACCCAGCGGTCCCTTCATTTCAGCTGCGCGGTTCTCCATTTCTTTTATTCCCCTCATGTTGGACCCGTTGTAGCACGCCCTTGCTATACCGTCTACCCTACTCACCTCTTCATCACAACGGGTACCCAGGTCCGTTGCAGGTGAGCGGCTGCGAAACGTGCCCCGGCGGAGGTTGGTCAACGTACGTCGTACACGCCGTCGTTTCGTCGCTCCGAGAGAGCGTCGTTCTCCTGTCTTTGGCGCACGGCCACTGCTTGAATGGCTCGCCATCCAACCAGAACTTTGGCGATACGCGATTTTACCGTGTTGCTGTCATACTCCACCCCCAATGGACAGAGAACCACCCCAAGTGTGTGTTTGGGATGTCATGGTTGTGGATCGATGGATTTTCGGGCTGGCCTTCAGATGCGCGTGCGCCATGCGTTAACAGACCAGTGAGCCCAAAGACTTTTATAGGGGGATTATCACACAGAGAATCTAGAGGCAGAGCGAGGGTGTGGTTTCGTGGTATGGCTTGTCGGATGCTCGAAACTCGCTACAGAGCGGAGTCAGTACGTATCGGCGAACAGCACAATTAAGAGCTCCACACGTCGCCATGTAAACTCGACCGCGCTGGTGTCGAGGAGAAATAGAGTGAGTGAAATAAGTTTCGAGGGGCGGACCTCTGCTTTTGAGAGGGATTGTGGCGCATTGAAACAAGGAATCGACGGGCACGTACTGTTACCTGTCTACATTCCGATATGCTTGATCCCGAGCTACCCCTCCTCCGGTCCAGAGTATTCTTCTAGCGTCCGTATGGACACACGGCCATGTCTCATTCCGGGAGAAGCACCGCCTACTCGTGACTGTTGTTCGGTTGGCCTACCAGGTCTATGCCCAAGGCGACCTTCATCGAGGAGCGACACGAATAGTCAGTCTCTAGAACGACGAGACCTGCTAGGCCGGCTTCCCGCGTCTTTGCGGCTCCTCGATGATTACTTTTCCTTCACCGAGGTCATTGGAAAGCCCGTCCATCGTTGTACTCCGAGTTACGTATGGCGGTGGTGGCGCAGCGAAGACCCCATCATAGTCTGTCGATTTGGTGAGTTTTGGCAACTCTGATTCACGGCATGGACTGCTCATATTGACCCCCGACGGTGGCGACTCGCAACATGTCCCAGCACTCGAGAAACAAGGTCTGGACAGGGTTTGGAGACAGTCCAGCTGACCTCGGTATCGGCGCCCATGGAAGCGTGTGTGAGAGAATCTGCTCAACATTGTTCAACATCAAGGGCCCATGCGAAGCAGATGGAACATAAGAAGCGATTACGCACTATTACTTGCGCTCATTATCGTGGGAGTCCTCCTGCGGAACAAGATAAGTTCGCTTCCCTTCACGCAGACCGACGCATCGTTCTTTCTACCCTGTTCGCATCGGCAGTCCATCATGGGGACGGAAGACGCGTTCGACATGGAGTTGGCTGCTCGCAAAGGGCTGGAAAAGCTCGGATATACCCAAGAAATGACGAGGGTGCGTATTGCTATCCATTCGTCCCCATCCAGGAGATGTGTATGATTCTTCCGTTCGTAGACCCGTGGCTTGTTCCACATACTCTTTAGTATGTTCATCCAGTGACCGCTCTCTTACTCTCGGGTTTACACTCTTTGTCATTGCTTGTGTACAGTGACGCTAGGTTCGTCCAACATTGCCCCCAGTCCGACGCAGGCACTGACATTTTGGTGTTGGCAGCCATAATGGCAGTCCGTAAGTTGTGGTACCAGCGTATAAGCTGGTAGCATACTAACCCGAATCAAGCGTACGGCCTAGCTGCTCCAATCGCTACATCCCTCGTTGGCGGTGGCCCAGCTGTGATGTTTTGGGGGTTAGTACCTCCGTTTCGTCCGGTCGATATCGAATTTTCACCTGTTCTAGATGGATCCTCGTTTCTGTCTTTACCCAGATGCTTGCGCTTTCTCTGGCCGAGATTTGCTCCAAATACCCAACCTCAGCAGGCGCATATTATTGGTGCTACCGCCTAGCCCCTTCGCGCCACAAACTTATTTTCTCCTGGATCGACGGATGGCTCAACTTGGTCGGAAATTGGACTATCACACTAAGTGTCACGTTTGGTATTTCATGGTCTCGTCTCCTGGAATCTACAGACTCACGGCGTGCATCTCGTCAGGAACGGCCCAATTAATTGTTGCAGGTGCAGGCATTTACCACCCCAACTGGGTGGCAACGGCATGGCAAACGTGTATGTTCCCTATCAAAAGTCTCGTTCCTAGTTCATCCTTTTCTAGATCTGACTTTTCTGGCTGTGACCGCCGTTTCGTGCGGATTTTGTTTGTTCTTGAACAAGTATTTGCCAAGTATTGATGTGTGTGACGCTCCGGCCGATTTTGTGGCATTTACAAGCGTTTGGTTATTTAGATTGCTTGCGCGTGTTGGACTGCCCTTGGCATCATCGGTAAAGGACCCACTTCATGACCCACTATGCCTTGTCTTACTCGATATTGACAGTAATCCTGATTTGTCTGTCCGCAAAGGCGGCCGCAGGTCGCCATTCAGCATCATTTGCGTTAGGTGGGTTCGAGCCCGCTTCTGGTTGGACTCCTGGCTGGTCCTTTTTCATCGGTCTACTTCCGGTAAGCGATCTTTCGTGTTTCGAGTAAACGACAGAATCAAGTTTGCTCATATGCCGGACATGAATTTAGCCTGGTATGTCATGAGCTCGTTTGGTTTTCTCTACTCATCCTTCCGTGTTGTCCAGCTTATACTTACTCGGCGATCGGCATGAGTAAGCGCAGAACAACTCATGTCTGTCTTCACCTGTCTGAGCGCTTATGATAGTTACGAGCATGGCGGAAGAGGTACACGACCCCTCGCGTATCGTTCCGAGGGCGATTGCGCTATCGATACCAATCGGAACCATCTGGGGCGTCGTTTTTCTCCTCCCAATTCTTTTCACGTTACCCGATATCACCGCGCTGCTCCAAGGTACGTCTATATGATGGAGTTGCTTTTTTTTTGGTTGTCCCTAAATGCATACGCGCTGATCTTCAGTTAGCTCTGGCCAACCGATGGGCGTTATGTTCACGCTCATCATGGGTTCCAATGGTGGTGGCTTTGGACTAGTGAGTGTTACATTATGTGACAGGCAATGATCCTTCCAACGTTGCTCACGTCTGCCTCTTAGTGGTTCATCGGTGTGTCCCTGTATGCACTCTTTAAAGGAGATCCCTCCCTCAATTGAACGTACGTCTAATCTAGTATTTGGTGTCGGCATGTTTTGCGCCATCTCGATCTCCTGCGCGGCATCACGCGCGACATGGGCCTTTGCACGCGACAAAGCAATTCCCTTTCACGACCATTTTTCCAAGATTAGCACCCGATTTCCCGACGTCCCTGTGAATGCCCTGCTACTATCGACGACGATCCAAGTTCTGCTTGGACTCATTTACCTTGGTTCCTCGACGGCCTTTAACGCATTCTCTGGTGTGGCGGTCATGTGTCTTGGCGCGTCGTATGCGCTGCCGGTCGCGATTTCGCTCATACGGGGGCGGAAAGAGGTCGCGAGTGCACCGTTTGGGTTAGGGAGGCGGGTTGGGGTGATCGTGAACGCAATCGCGGTCCTCTGGATCATGTTCGCCATCGTGTTGTTTTCCATGCCTGCAGTCGTTCCGGTGACGCAAATCACAATGAGTTGAGTATATCTCTTCCCTCCGCTCTTCTCTCCTTCGTGATGTCAATGGCTGACTCGTTGGAACTGGCGTCTCTCCCCCCCCTCGGTTTGTGCGCCATTGATAGACTACGCCTCGGTCGTGTTCGTCGGATTTGCGGTCATCAGCTCAGTATGGTACTTTATCAGTGCGTAAATTGCCCTTTGATCGCCCCCCTTCCCTGTCTAGAAAGTGGGACCCTGATTTTCTGTTCAACTTTTTTTTTAGACGGTCGTTACTACTATACGGGACCGCCCGTACCGCCATCGACCGAATCGGACTCGTCCTCGATGGTGGCGTCAAAGGTCGAGTGATTGAGCGCGCACATCTCACGCCCCAGCGGCGTGCCATGGCTTTTTGGGACTAGCCCCGTAGTTGTATTTGGCTGCGGGGCTGCTTCAATACCCATATTTCTTGGATTTCTCCCCACCCTCTCTCACGGTCCATAGCACGACTGACGATGCGTGTTCGAGCACATGGAATAAAACACGACTGGGATGAGACCCTATGCCTATGCCCGTGGATAGCGACGACCGAGACACGAGAGGAAAACGAAAACAGAGAAAAACAGGAGGTCATTGATCCAATTTGATTCCCCTCTTCCCTCTTCCTGCCCGGGCACGTTCGATGCATGTTCTGAGTGTAAGATGACACGGGGACACGTCGCATGAGAGTCATGGTGAAAAAGAAGGCCCGAGTCCGAGTCGAAGCAGTCGGCATAAAGCAAAACTAGCGAGCTGGCACAGAGAAAAGAAGGACAGGGGGGGGGGGGGGGAATTGCGACTCCACGTCAAGTTAGAGTGACGGTCAGTACAATACCCGAGTATCGAGCAGCCCAACCATCAACAACGAACGCAAAAAGGTATGAATAGACGTGAGGGGCAAAAAAAAAATGGAGAGATGGGCATGAACAAGGCAAAAAGGGCGACCAAAAGACCCTCGATCCCAACCCCCGCCAGACCACCCCTCATGCCGTTAGCTTCGGAATGACCTTGATCATTTGATCAATGTTGATGAACTGCACCCATGCCTCCAGGTCCTTTGCGTTGTCGTGCCAGATAAACTTGGACTCTTTTGTCCCCCGGAAGAAGGCACATGCGCACTGATATGACTCTTCGATCACCGTCCCGCTCCGCTGCACCCCGAGCTGAGCTTTGAACACCCGGAACTCCCAACCCTGCAATGGATGCTCGTCCCCACGTGCGCTCTCGTTGGGAATGTTGAACTCGAGGCGGGACCAGTCGAATCCGCGTGGCTGGCCTACTGCTTTGATGTAGGCCGCTTTGAGCGAGAGAAGGATACATAGACGTCGAAGCACGACTTCGTCACCGAGTTCGGGCGCAATAAACGTTAATTCTAGTGGAGTGAGCTGTTCCGTCGGTCAAGTAAAAAAAATTATGACGGTGAGGGGGAGAGGGGGGGGGAGGAGGGGGGGGACAAGCGCACGTCAAAATCGTCAAGAACATGTATGAGTTATCATGCAAGAGAAGGAACAGACCTTGTGTGCAAACGATTCGGCATAGGCGGCTACGGACACGCCCCGAGGTTCTACGCAAAGTTGTTTGATGCCAAGGCCGATGTTGATGACTTGTCGTTGACGGCCTTGGGTCATGACCATACCGCACAACGAATTATCGTAGGCGAGATGGTATCCAATCATCGATTGAAGAAACTTTTCTGGTGGCATGTCGTCGGGTGACTGTACGTTATGTGATTATGGGAAGGATGAGACAGACCAGGACAGGACAAAAGGGGAGGATGATGAGCAATTTTCCGACGACCCGGGTGTGGCATAAAGAAGACGACCGGAGAGACAGACCTGCTCTATCCAGTGCTTCCCATTTGAAGTCTCGCAGTCCTTCCACTTTGTTCTTGATATCCGTCTATGGCGCATCATGAGGAGGGGTAACATTTGTGATATGATTTGGCCTGCATGTATAGTCATGAGCAACATGGACGACGATAGGAGAGCGAGAGACGGAAGGATAGAGGGGATGAGAGATGTACTCGCGAAGATAGAGGGTGTGCAGAGCAAACACTCACGAAAAGATTCAATAGACGTGCAATCATATGTTATCCTTGCGTGTGGTGCGCACTCCCCCACGAGATTGAAGCATTTGTCATATTCCTGCACGAGTAGTTGGCAAAAAATACGATCCGTCGGGAGAAAAATAACGAGCAGTGGCACACACACGGACACAGATGCATACCTCTGTTGTGACGTCGCGATTGAGCGAGAGCATCCAGACCAGGATAGGACACTCCATTCTCGAAAGAGGGGGTGATCCGCTCGTACTTTCGTCGTGGTTGAACACCTTTGCCTAAGGGTATGGATGCGAGTGATGAAATATGACGCCGAGTCACTGGAAGAAGAGGTCACGCGTTGGCATATCGCAGCAAGTGGTAAGTGGCATCGCCTCAAACCTAGGATGATAACACACGAGATTCCCTCCAAACCCGATGTGCGTTACGTCTAGAATGGGAGAGGTCGATGGAAGATGGTGGATGGAGTAGCAGACGAACTGGAAGAGGAGGAGGAGGAGCAAGAGGAGGTCGAACAGTGGAGCACGGGTGGATCATTTTATAAAGTGATCAGAACAAGCCAACTGTACGTTTTCGTTCGTCCTCGCACGTGCAGCCACTTTCTCTCTTTCATTCCAAACGTCCATCACCTATTCATATATCCGCCTGCCAAAGCATGCAGCGCGTAGCCGGCTTATCTCCAATGTGAGACTGTCGTCTCAATAAAAGATAAAGACCTCGAGCGTATCTCTTCGAGCTAGAATTCCCCCGTGGTTTCCGTAAAATCGTGCGTCCATTCTCACTTACCAGGAACTGTTTGCATGCCCACGTAGTTCAGCCATCCGATCATCTCTCTGGTCCGCGCTCATCGCCACCGATGACAGGTACAGGGAATGCAATGGAGCTCGGGTCTGCGCGCCATGTCATTAATCTCCGGGTCGGAAACAGAGAGTTGGCCGGCGTCAGGACACACTATCAATAGTACATCGTCGAGTCGAGCATCTCGTCCATGAGACGAGAAAAGAAAAGAACAGGAGGGAAACATGAACGCCGCGTCAACGCGCAAAGATCACGTCCATGAAGCTCCATCAGAACTTTTCCCGCCACGCTTCCTGCCTTTGTCGGCCACATGGCCACCTCGTGTGTACAGTACCTGACTCCAAGCGAACTCGTACCCAGACACGTTTTTTTTTCCTATTCCCTGCGTAGCTTCCGTGGCATCGAATAACCTAATCATGAATCGCGCTCTCTTCTGAAAACATGTCTACCAATTCCCAATAATCGACTCATCGCGTCACATCTACTGCCGAAAGCGGCAGAGCGCCGCATCGTATTGCTCGTCCGCTGAGCCACCTCCGTTTGGAAGCTCGTAAGCCAAGCCGCCTCCTCCCCGCTCGAGCATTCGACTCCGATGCCTGACGTCGTCACATTTCCCCATTGCTCTCCGCCAGTGAACGCTTAGGGTCGAGCTGTTTGATGACAGGCTAAAAAGACATTGTTCGAGTCGTCGTCCGCATTTGTGAACACGGAATCAAGACACCGGTCAACGCAGTTCAACGTTACCTTTTTCCAGAAAAGGGAATAGCGGGAACCGGGAATACGAAACGTACGATGTTTGCCTCGCCCGTGGTACACCTACCGCTGTGTACCCGTTTAATCGTGCGACCCATTCGGTGTAAGGGATCCACGGGAGTGGGGCTGGTATCAAGCGTCTCTGATAAAGTGCTTCGTTTAGGGGTTCCATAAGAGACGCCATGCGATCGACCGGATGGACCAAGCTTGCAACGAGAAGTGGCTCCTTGTCTGCAAACACAATGTCCAGTATTGCATCGCGCACAGCGTGTAGAAGAAGCCACGCCATGACTCTGAACGAGTTTCAATCAAAAAACGGACTAAACGTTGAACCTGGCACGTGTGACCACTCACTCCGTCCGCTTTGGGAAGTGCACCGAGGGTGAGGCTCGACTTCACGGTGATGAGAAACCAGTACGTGGTCGTTCGCGCGCCATGTTCATGTGGTGCATCGCCCGTGATCTGGCCAATCCTGAATGATGTCGTTGATAAACCGCGCGCTGCGAGGATCTACTAGGGAAAAAAAGAGAAGATCACGTAAAACACAAAGGATCGTGATCGGTAACGAGCGCATACTCACCCGCTCCGACACACTTGCTCGTACCATACCTGGGTCCGACAGCAACCCTCGCATCGAACTATATCTGTTCTGGGAACGTCCCCTTAGCCTTATCCCACCCCTGCGCCGACGCCACCGATGACGTGAACAGAATTCTTGGGAAATCTTGGTTTGCTGTTCGCCGCCCGTTCAGATGCACGGCACAGGCGAGATCGATCAAGCTCCGCATCCTGTGCAACGCCCCCCGAACGACGCGAGCGCGAGATTGAAATCGAGCCACCATACATTATAGACGATGGGCGTGATTGAATCGCGGATCACATCGTCGAGCGATAAGTTCGGTCGGTCAGGTCACCCTCGATATAGACTAGCCTCTCCGAGTCAGGCATGGTGGTGTCGAGCCCGCGATCGACGAACGCGATGCGCTGTAGGTGTTGAATCGTCATACTGGACTGGGATGACCGGTTGAACGTGTCACGACGGCGACGTTCCTCCCAGCTCAACGAGGACACGAGCAGATACAGCCCAGCCTGTCCATCGAGTCGGCCGACAAAGCGACGTGACGAGTCTGTCCCGTCCTCTCGTGCATGGTTCTCCCTGGCATACCACCACCGCCACCAACTCGTCTTCCAAGCCTACAGCATACTTGGCGATCATCTTCTAGATTTTCGTCCTCATGTCCGGAACAGCAGGCGTAGGAGAGGCGCTATTGCCAGTGCCGATGCACGCAGCCAGGCGGGTTGCAAACCGCCGAAGTGTAGAAATCGCAAAGATGACGTTCTGACCGATCCGAGACGCTGCCGCTTCTCAAATCTCCACGTGCGGGGAAGCACTCAAGGATCCAAGGGTGCGGTTCTTGAGGAACGTGGACGACGAGCCGCGTATGTAGCAGGTACAAGTGTGGCGTCTGATTCAGCATGACATTCCTCGAGTGCGAAATGGGACGGACTTGTCAAATCCCTGCTCGAGTAAAGCTATGTCGACCTCGATGGGTGTACCTGCATTGGTAGCTGTGGCATGTACGATCGACCAGTTCACAACCTCGGTCTGAGACCAGGTTGGAGGCAGTGGGATATCAAGGCTGACCCTGGAATTCGCCTCCACGGACGAATATCTACGGAGTTTTTCATGACCATGAGGATGGACAGACTGGGAGGGGACAAAAACGGGGGCGCATCGATCTCTGACTCGTACAGCGCCATCATTGCCGTCTTGGTCACCGTCCCCTTGCCGGCGCGCACCATGGGCTTCTCCCTGCTCGTCACTAGGATCAATCTCCTTGAAGACCCGGTTGAACCCCGGGCTTCCTTGTTGGCCTCTTCTTCCCAGTCTTCTGAAACTTGGTTTAGTCGACTCCCACATAACACATACCTCCCGGGACATGGTCCAAGGTATGCGTTATTAGAGTGTATGTGTTATCCGAGAGATAATGTTCACGTGATGTTATCAACTGGACAGCTGAGAACCAAGCAGAAATTTGCTAGCATACATCTAGGACATAAGTCTAGCCACAAGAGAAATAGTTCATAATTTTACTGGCCATCATACCCTGTATCTCAGCAACCTGTGTCTTTTATTCAAATAATTCCAATGCCACTTTAAGATAATAAGTGAATGGATCTGAAACAGATAACTACCCGTCCTGCCTTGATACTCGTGTCAACCTTGGTGGACGCTTCTAATCTATCCTTGATAACTGTTGAGGCTTTTGGTCTAGTGGCCCCTAACTAGGTGAAGAGAGAAAGGATGAAACCTGGGCCCTTGTATAAACCCAAAGCCAGACAGTGAATGAGAGCAGAGGTGGGATCCTTCTTGGATCAAGACCTAAGATCACTACTGTGGATCTAGCCTAGAGGTCAAGAGAGCAAGACTGGGTTTCCCCAGCTTGCACCCCCTGCC
>JBBPJW010000544.1:0-26827 GCA_038088935.1 Pulveroboletus aff. viridisquamosus
AGGCCGAGCTCAAAGTGCTAAAGTCCTTAGACTTTATCACTTGACAGCATAGGCAGTTTAGACTTTAGAGAAAGCTCTTCTTAGGAAACCAGGCCCTTCAAGGAAGGCATAGGAACTAGGCAGTCTCGAGCACATGTCTCATCCAAGTCCTCTTTGTCCTCCATCTTCCAGAGTTGTCCTCAGTTGCTCCTTGTCTGAGCCACCACTTAGGTTCTCTCCAGTGTCACTCCTCCTCCAACATAGTCTAGGTGTAGCCTCTGGTTTCCAAAGTCATAACACACGAGGCCACTGCCTTACTTCTCATATCCACTCCATGCTTTCTCCTCTCCTATTTAATAGTGTGACCTTACTGCTATTGGTGTCCATAGATAGCAGCACCTTAGGGTAGGCTAGTAGTAGTTGGTCTGTGTGTCTCCCTAGACCATATATAAGGGGCAGATACAGATAGTCAAGTCTCTTCAGACTTGATTACTTTGTATCTTGCTTTAAGCACTTCTTTGGATTCCAACCCTTTCAAGATTAGACCCATAGTTGCATGGGCATGAGTCTCTTCTGAGTCCTCCTTCATTGCTCCCTTTTTGGTTACTCCTCTCCAGAGCCTCCTCTAGGTTTTCCTCTTTGTGTTTCTCCTCTCACTCTTTGTCTAGATATAGCCTCTGGGATCCAGAGTTATAACAGTGTCAGTCATATTGTACACCAGGCTGATTACCTTGGGTTCTGCCAAATACCAGCCATTCTCATCTGGTAAAGAGAATTCCCCAAACCAGATTGACTAAACTTGCTGTTGCTGTGATTGGATAGGCTGCAGCTGCCTGGAGGGAAAGTGGGAGGGATCATGGTTCTAGCTGGGTTGTGGGGTGCCCAGCAGTCCCTTGCCATATAATCAACCTTTTCACAGTTAAAGCAGGTAATGGGTGGCCTTGGTGGCCTAGCCTCCTGTCAATTGATCTCCATGGGTGCATCTCACCCTGGCTGAGTTTCTACCAATGTGAATTGAGGAGAGGCATTGCAGGGAGAATATGAAGGCTGGAAATAAGGGGGTGGTCATGAAGGAAAGCCTTGAGGTCTGTATGAGGGCCTTTCTACTGTTATCTTCTCAAATGTTTTCCTGACTTGTTGAAATCAAGTGAACATGTTCAAGTACTGGCTGTTGTTGTCTCCTTGCAATACAACCTGTAAATAGACCCTATAATCTATGGCCTGCTTTAGCAACTCTATTACATGATTATCATTGACCTCTGCCTCTTTTCACAAGAGGTCAAACTTGTTTAGAAACTTATTGATCTTCTGTTCTTGTTGCTTCAGCAACTAAAGCTCCTTGAGACTCTGGTGGGCCAGTTCTTTTATCCTGAAATATTCCTTGATTTTTTGTTGGAGGTCTAGCCAAGATGGCCAGGCAGTATCCCCCAATATTCTACCCATATTCTACCCATCTACCCAAATGTGCTTATCCTCCAGATCATTGTATTCCATGAGGGTCAGGGTTTCAAATTTATCTGCAGCTCTCTTTATTCAAGACAAGACAGCAATCACTCTAAGGTAATTGTTTTTCCAGTCCTGTTTCCTTATCCATACTCTCAGGGATATCCACTATCTTTTCCATTTCTTTTGATTACTGTCCTAGATCCCTGGATCAGCTACCTTTCTTGTGATATTGTTTTAAGAGCAGATTGATAACTTCACCATTTGCTCAACTAGAGCATTAATGTCCTGTCCTTTAGCAGACATATTTAGAACAGGGAATAGCTTTCTTTAAAGTGGATGTGGGTCAGAGGAAGCAAAGTCAAATTGACATGAATTTCCTATTACATTCTAGTTTTGTCTTTTTGTCTTCTTTAATGGTTACAATTCTCTTCTGCAACAAATAAGCCACCAATTTATTGCAATGCCTTACTACCTCAAATTTCCTTTTTAGTGTCTTTTTCTCAACCTTACTCTCCCAATGGCAGTGGTGCTTTTGATTCATCTTCTTAACTAGCTGGTTGATCTTTTCTTGAACACAGACATTAAGGTATGTTTCTTTTGCAACTTGATCTTCTAGTCTAGCCTCAAAATGACTAAATTTCATCTACTCTTTTTCTCTTCTCATTGCAGGGATTACTCCTTCTGAAAACAAAGAAAATGGAATGGAAAAAGGATATAAAGTAGCTTTGAGCAAGTGTTATGCATGTTATAATTTCCCTTTTTCTTTTCTTTTTCTTGCCATGTTTCACTTTCACATATTCCAAATGCTTTCTTGTTTATGTTCTGGAACCTTCCCCTTCTTTTATTCCAGAACATTCTCTAACTCAGCCAATATGACTCATAACCCACTTCCCTTGCATGAGTCACACCATATTACACACAGGCTGCTTCTTCCATGTTCCATCTGTTTTTACATAGATCAATTACTTAGCATTCATCATCTATATGACTTATCCAACTGAGTTTGAACCTTGTTTCTCTGTACTGTAAAGTAGCATACTTCACCTTTTTTCTCCTTACACTACTTTTACCTTCTGCCTTCCACCTTCCACCTTCTACCTCCTATCTTGATCATTTTGAGGCTACTTCCTCTTGAAAATATATTTCTTCTTAGTTCACATATTGGTGTATAAGAGGGAACCCTTTAACTTCATCAACACCAGCTATTAATCATACTTTGCAGGCCAGCATTTCTGTTGTAGCCTGATATCTTGTCCAAGCATCCCCTTGCCAGTGTTGTTCTTGTGTTATATTACTCCTTGTTCATGAGCTGACTTTTCATTGAGCTCATCCCTTGTATTTCCCTCTTCTGAAGGTCTATGCCTGACCCTACCTGAGCCTAGTGTAACAATGCACTGCAAGTTTGCAGTACCAAATGCTCAAAGGAAAGTAACAAGGAGAGCATTGAGTTAACACAAGTAGAATACAAATGCTTAAAGCTGGGGCTTTGCAATACTAAGTACAGGGTTTATATAGCTATAGAAATTGCACATGGACCAAGACTCTAATGGGAATATTCCCATATATGCAGCATTGGGATTAAAAAGAAGAGAAGCACACTTGTGTTATTCACCCAAAGAGTGCACTCTGAATATTAAGTAATACTGGTGAGTGGACAGAGATAACAACAATAACAAGTGGGCTTTTAAGACTAGAACCCCAAACTAGGCAAAGAAAGGGAATGAGTCTTGACTGAAATGGCTAACAGCTGTCCTGTCCTCATGTCTCAATACTGAGCTGGTAAGTGCAACTAAGAGCTGTGGTTTTATGCTAGACCCACAGTAAACTAGGCAAAAGGAATAAAGGAAGAAGTTGAGTGCCTTGTATAAAGCCCTAAAAGCTTAAGTGTGCAAGACTGAGGAATTCTAGCTTGTGCCAGCCCTTTATATATGCTACAGTATGGTGCACAGACCATGTGGCAAAGGCCTACCCTACACTATGCTACAGTAAGCAGATCAATGGCATTAAAAAAGTGAGTACCTTAGCAGTATCTTATGGAAACTGCCAGGTAATGATATTATGGTCTGGAATATTCTGGAATGTAAAGTGTAAAGATGTTAAATGTGAAATATGTGAAGAGGTAAAAGGGTGAAAAGGTGAAAGTGCAAGGGTTCCCAGAGTTATGTGATATGAAAAGTGAAAAATAATTATAACATTGATCCATATAGAGCATGAGCTACTCTGAAAGAAGACTAGGCTTTGTAGCACTAGTAACAGAAGTGGTTAAGACTGGGTTGCCCCAAGTCTCTCCCTACCCCTTATATATTATGGACAGATGTGCACAGACCATATATAGGAAAGGTAACTACCATCTATGAACCAATGGCAGTAAGTATGCAGAGCTAATAAATAGAGAAGCATAGGGCAGAGGGTAGGAGTGAGGCAATGGCCTTGTGGATTAGGAATGGAGAAGAGAAATCACAATTATAAGAATGTGGAAGAATGAAAGGGAAGCATACTTGTAAAGGTGGATATGAATATGGCCAGGCTGCCATGAGGTCAAGAACATTACCATCTAGATTTCTGCCACAGATTGATCCTAATCTAGATCTGTTAGATCAGACATCATCATAATCAATCTAGATCCTATCTGAGATCTGCCATATCACATGACCAATACTTATATGTAGGAGATACTCTGAATAGAATCAAACCTAAACCTAGAGTTATTCTTGTTTTGGCATTGAAGTCTCACAATCATGTGATAAGACCATTAGTGTTTGCTGAGTACATAACAGCTTGGAAACCATCAAGGGTCCAAGCTTCTGAAATGGAAATAAAGAAATGGAAATAAAAAGAAGTATATAGGATCTAAACATGAGGCTAACCCTATGCCCTGGGTCACCAGATCCATCACATGTCCTAGATAAGATAAAGATTAGATAACCATGTGGCAAAGATAAGATAAGGTCACATGATTGAAAAAAGAAAAAAAAGGACATTATAACAAGTGGTTTCTAACTAGGCTTGGAGTCAAGACAAGGGAAATAAGGGATCTCTCCAGCTAAAAGGCCACTAGTTCTAGTGCATCAAAGAAGGGGAAAAAAAGGGAAGAACTGACAAGAGGTTAAGACTGGAAAAACCCCAAGTCTCTTTCTACCTGTATATATATTTAGCAGAGGCATACAGCCTCAGTACAGGATGACTAACTACTATCTATGGCCACTAATAGCAGTAAGCACTTATGCTGATAAATAGAGAAGCATAGGGCATAGAGTAGAAAGTAAGGCAGTGGCCTCATGGATCAAGGGAGATAGAAGAGAACCATACCATAAGAATGTAGGAGAATGTTATGACTCTGGAAACCAGAGGCTACACCTAGACGATGGTGGACAGAGGGAGGAACACTAAAGAATGACCTAAGAATGGAGACTCTGAAGAGGAGCAACCAAGGAGTATGTGAGACAATGAGAAGGACTTGGAGGAGGCTCAAACTTGAGCAGCTAAGGGCCTATGCCTAAAGAGCCTGGTTTCCAAAGAAGAGCTAATAGCCAACTAGTACTGAAGTGATTAAGTCTGGAGAGACTTAATTATCAGTACCTGCCCCTTATATATTGCCCTGGGGTGAGCACGGACCATGTATGTAAGGCCTACCCTAAGGTACTGTGTATCTGGTAACCAATAGCAGTATAGGAGCTACTTGTGATATGGAAGAGGAAGAGACATGGAGCAGAGATGAGGAGTGAGGCTGTGGCCTCATAACTAAGGTGTGGGGAATGGAAGAGAAGTAGGCATGGTGTACATGAGGATGGGGATCTCTGCCACAGATGAGATCCAGTCCTAGATCCATCAGATCTGTGGACTTAGATCAGATTGTGGATTAGGGAGATCCAGGGAAGATTCTGAGGAGATCCATAGATGGATCATATGATCACTAACCTGAAGATGCTCATATAGTATTGCTGACCCTAGTGTAAGGTTATCCTGAATAGGAGTAGGATTCCCATGATCATGTGATGTGAAAGTGGTAGTTGCGAGAGGATTGCAACAGAGAATGGAAGGAAGATATAGGAAAAGCAGATATGAATATGGCATGGCAACTATAATGCTAAGAAGATTCAATCTGAATCTCTGCCACAGATCAGATGTTATCAGTATTAATCTAGATCTTATCTAAGATCTATTACATCACATGACTTTTATCTAATATTGGGGAGTACTCTAATATAAAATTAAACCTATGCCTAGAGTTATTCTTGTTTTGGCAACTGAATCTCATGGTTATATGACAAGACCATTAGTATTCTGTTGAGCATATAACAGAAACTACCCATTGAACTTGTAACTTGGACATCTGGTAAATACTTCTAAACTTTACTTCTGATAAACTGCTAAAAGGGCTTTTAAACTAGTGGCCCTGAACTAGGCTTTAAGAGAAAGAATGAGCAGTCTCTTGTATAAATCAATGCTAGCCATTATGCATCTTGTGCAACCACCACTTTTACATTACATGATTATGGAAGACACACTTCTTTTCAGGTAACTCTAGCTTGGGGTTGACTATTCTATGAGTACCTTTATGATCAGTGGTCACATGACATGGGATCTGGGATCTTCCCAGGATCTGCCCTAGATTCTTTCCTATCAAGATCTGGATATATCTTCATGGATCTAATAAATCTTGGATCTACATCTATGATCTTATTATATTTGTGGCAGAAATCCCTATTCTTATGTTATACCCTGATCTTCCATTATGAGTCTTTTCTTTTCTTCCATTTCCATCCCTTGATCCATGAGGCCACTGCCTCATTCCTTCATATTCACTCCATATCTTTCCCTTTTTTATTTAATAGTGTGCTCTTACTGCTATTGGTGTTTATAGATAGTAGTAGTCTAGGGTAGGCTTAGTGTAGATGGTCTGTGCACCACCCTGGGCCATATATAAGGGGCAGGTATGGGTATTCAAGTCTCTCCAGACTTAATTACTTCATACTTTGTAGTTTGCATTTCTTTAAATCTCAACCCTTTCAGAATTAAGCCCTTAGTTGCATGGGCACAAGTCTCTTTCAAGTCCTTCTTTGTCAATCCCTTCTAGGTTGCTCCTCTTCAGAGCCTTCTTTAGGTTTTCCCTTTGTGTTCCTCCTCTCACTCTTTGTCTAGGTTTAGTCTCTGGGATTTAGAGTTATAATACTAGCAGGAATATATCCCATATAACCAGCTAAAGGTCAAAAGAGCAAGACTAAGGAAACCTCAGCTCATAATCCCTGCCTTATATATTGCAGAGGTCTGCTCACAGATCAAGTACAGGGAGGCTATCCTAAAGTGCTACTATCTACAGATGCCAATAGTAGTAATAGCTTGATCATAAATAAGAAAGGAGGAAGCATAGAGTGGAGGTAAAGGAGTGAGGCAGTGGCCTTGTATATCAAGGGTGAAGAATGGAAGAGAAGACCACACCATGAGGATATGGGAGAATAGAGAGAAAGGTACATAGAATTAAAAATATAAAAGAGATATAATAGCAACAAGGTTAAAAAGATCCAATCTGAATCTTTGCCACAGATCAGATCCTCTATCTAGACCATGAGATCAGATGTTATCAGGGACTGTACCTGGATCTTATCTGAGATCTGCCACATTACATAAGCAATACCTATGCTGGGGAAAACTCTAATATAAGAACTTAGCCTTAGTCTAGGGTTATTCTTGATAAGACTACTTATTCACATGATCACATGCTCCTGGTCACATGACTGCAACCATTCACATCACATGCTCAACAGTTCCCATGGTCACATACTAGAGACCATTATGTTCACTAGACATGTAATAATTATTACAATTCCTCTAATTTTTTACTTTCTTTCTAATCTAATTCCAATTAGCTCTGTTCCTGTTCTTAGTTAAGTTTATCCTATTCTTCATCTCATCTCCTCTGAGCTACTCAGTTACTACTCCATACTTAGTTCCATTTTCACTCTATCTTCACTTTTTATCCTTGTTTCTGTTTTCTCTCACTTTTTTCTACTATTCTTCAGTTTTAGTCTGATATAATTGGATGTTATCTTCCCTAACATCTTTATTTGTCTCTTAGATACCTTGGCATCTACTCTTGCTTCTGAGACAACTCCAATCTCATCTCCCTTCCTTACTTAGATTTTTTACTACTTTAGAACTATAAGTACTATAACTCCTATATGTAGTACCTCAGTTCAAATATTAATGAAAACACTGTCACCTTGACATCATCCTTATTCTGACAAAGCTTCCCAGCTTACCCTCTGACCCTCCAGTTTACTCTGAAGTACCCCAAGCCTTAAAAAAATTCTTAAGAAAATTCTAAGGGCTTGATCTTATTATAACTAGGCTTAATGCTTCTTGTCTTGCCTATCTTTCATGTTAAACCATGAGATTACTCTCCTCTACATCTCTAATCCCTTTGTAAATCAGGACACCAAGTTGCTGCAAGAGCATATCATATAAGATAAAGCCAAGTCCTGTTTGATCCAAAAAAAGCTCTCTTTAACCTTTCAGAAATCTCCAGACTTCTTTGAAAGTCCCTGGAGCTATATTCTTGCCCACAGGTTAAGCCACAATAGTGTGCCCAACCTCAGAGTTTGCCTTTGAAGTTTTTCTTCTCTTTTACCCTATTATAGATCTAGATCAATAGCAAGAGGAAATCACCTTGGAAAGTATTCAAAACTAGGGAGAACAAAAAAATGGCAGCCTAAAGGAGGCACTATAAAACAAAATAACTAGGTAAACAAGTAAACAAGTGCTTTAGACTGGGAAACCAGTCTATGCTCTTGTCTTTTTATATATTGCTACAAAGTGTACATGAACCAGGCCATAAGAAATACATAAGATAGCTGATATACAGAGAATAATGCTAAATAAGTGTTATATACTGGCACTACTTAGCTAGGGGCTATTTTTCATTCTTACCCTAAGCTAATTTCTCTTTACTATTTACTATCTTTGACCACTTTCTTTGATCTTATCTTATCTTATCTTATCTTGTATCTTATCATGCCATGAGGTTAGATCTAGCCTGGTCTAGCCTTTGCATCTCATGTAGCATAGCCTTTTACCTTATTATTGCCTAGACTTTCTCTAATGTCATGGTCTAGCCCTTTAATGTTATTCCATACCTTTGCCTTGCTTTTTTTTACTAATTACTCCCTATTTTCCATTGGTTTCTATTTAGTTTCTCTTTGCCCTATCTTCTTATTTAGCATTGTTCTTTGTATACCAGCTACCTCATGTACTCCTTATGGCCTGGTCTATGCATACTTTGTAGCAATATATAAAGGGGCAAGGGCATAGACTGGCTTCTCAGTCTAGAGCACTTGTTTACTTGTTTACCTTGTTTCCTAGTATCTCCTTTAGACTGCCATTTTTTTGTTCCTTTAGTTTTGAACATCCTCTGTTATATGCTCAGCAGATCACTGATGGTCTTATCATATGACCATGAGACTCACATGTCAAAACAAGGATAACCCTAGTGTTATGCATCACAATGTAGATGTCAAATGCTTAGGAAAAAGAAGAACAAGGGGAGCTATGAGTTAACACTAGTATTACAAGTGCTCAAGGCTAAAGAGCTAGGAGCTGATATGCTACAGTTTATATAGGCTACAATAGTATGCACAGACCAGGTCCCTGATGGGAACATTCCTATACATGCAGCATGGGGATCAAAAGAAGAGAAATGTTGGTGCAAGGGTTCAGTGTTATGCTAGACCTGGTAGGGTTAGGCATAGACCTTCAGAAAAGGAAACTACAAGTGGGGATGAGCTCAATGAAGGGTCAGCTCATGGACAAGGAATGGTGCAACACTAGGATAACATCATCAAGGAGGAGCTCAAATGAAGTGTTGAGCTACCACAGGAACACTGGCCTGCAGGTTTCAAGGGTTCCCTCTTGTACACTGATGCATGGACTAAGAAGGAATATATTATCAAGAGGAGAATGCCTCAAGGTGGCCAAGGTATTAAGTAGACTGATATATAAGGTAAAGATAAAGATAGAAGGTAGAAATAGTGTAAGGTGAAGGGAGGTGAAGTATGCTACTGTATAGTACAGAGAAACAAGATTCAGACTCAGTTGGATAAGTCATACAAATAATGAATGCTAAGTAAGAGATTCATGTGGAAACAGATGGAACATGGGAGAAGCATCCAGTGTGTAATACAATGTAACTCATGCAAGGGGAGCAGATCATGAGTAATGTTGAGTAAGCTAGAGAATGTTCTGGAATGAAAGAAGGGGAAGATTTCAGAACATGAACAAGAAAGTGTCTGAGATGTGTGAACATAAAACATGGCAAGTGTTATGCACCCTTAGAGTGCAGTCCAAATACTACCAAACACCAGTGAGTAATAGGCAAATAATAACAACAAGAAGGCTTTTGAGACTAGTGGCCCTGAACTAGGCTTGGTGAATCTTGATAAGAAAGTAGCAGATAGAAAAAAGGACAAGTACTTAGGTTAACTCCACACTGCAGAGCCCAAGTAAGAGGAGTAAGAATATCAGTAATCAAAACTGGAGAAACTCCAGGTCTTGCCCACCCTATATATATATTGCCAGGAGGCATAGCCTTGTACACAGGATAAGTAACCTACTATCTATGTAATCAATAGCAGTATTCTCTCATATCTTCTTAAATAGGAAACTGGGCATAGGGTGCTGAGTAAAGAGTAAGGCAGTGACCTCACAGATCAAAGGATATAGAAAAGGAACAACAACCATAAGGATGTGGGAAAATGGAAGATACTTGGGGTTAATGGATATGAATGAGGCATGGCTGTCATAAGGCTGAGGAGATCTATCTAGATTTCTGCCACAGATCAGATCCTAATCTAGATCCTTGAGATCAGATGTTATTGGTATTGATCTAAGATCTCATCTGAGATTTGCCATATCACATGATTAACCCATGAGTGGGAAATACTCTGATATAATAAATCAAACCTAGCCTAGGGTTTATCCTTATAAGGCAGGCAAGTCCCACAGTCATGTGAGTAAACCAATAGTGTTTGCTGAGCACATAACAGCAAGGAAAAGGAAAAGGGGAATTATAACATTCAGGCTTCTGGAATGGAAGAAAGAACAGCAAAAATAAAAAGAAGCAAAAAAATGAAAAAGAATTCTACAGAGTCTGAAAATGTGAGGCTAACTCTAAGCTCTGAATCTTGTGCCACATCACATGCTCTGATAAGAAAAAAGATTAGATAACCACATGCTAAAGATAAGATAAGATCTCATGATTAAGAAAAAAAAGAGTGTCATAACACTGCCCCCTTTTTAGCTCTTAGATTCCAGATAAGAGAACTGAAGGGAACACTCAGAGGTAAAATTTTTGTAAGGGCAGAATACACAAGCAAAGTCATCAGTAGAGATAGAAAAAAGATGTCAGGGTATAAAGAAATGCAATTTGTGAAAGTTATGAACTAATTTTAAAGTATTAGCAACATCTGCAGCAGTTTGCCAAATATGATTATTGGCCAAATAGCCTTTTTAATGCACTAGGTACTCCAGCTTGCCCTTATGAAGACAAGAGTCCATAATTTCTTCCACCTCATACTCACTATGACCTTCTTCTGTAATGACAACTGGATTAGAAGTAATAACTTCCTGATTAGGAGATGAAGTAAAAGCCCTTTTTACTCAACTAATATTAACAGTGGGATAAATCTTCATTTCACATGGAAGATGAAGTTGAACTGCATTGGAAAGAACATCCAACACTTAGAAAGGGCCAATTCATTGCTGGGTTAATTTTTTAGATGGGTATGAAAGTAACAGATTGTAAGTTAACAACATAACCATATCACTTACAGAGTAAGTAACATAAGCTAGTTTGATGTTATGAGCAGACATTGAAATGGCAACTGGCCATTCTATCCTTGAATCTCATGTCTGAACTAGTGGATGCTTTTTCTAAGAGCTGTGGTTTTAACTAGACCCACAGAGAACTAGACAAAAGAAAATAAGAGAAGGAGTCAAGTGCCTTGTATAAAGCTCTAGAGCTCAAGTATGCAAGACTGGGGAAAATCCAGCTTGTGCCAGCCCTTTATATATGCTACAGGTGTGTGCACAGACCATGTAATCTAGGTCTGCCCTAAACTATGCTATAGTAAGCAGACCAATGACAATAAAAAAGCAAGTACCTTGGCAGTGCCTTATGGCAACTGCCAAGTTATGATGTCATGGTCTGGAATGTTCTAGAATGTGAAGTGTGAAAGTGTAAAATGTGAAGAGGTGAAAAGGTGAAATAATAAGAGTTCCCAGGGTCACATGATGTGAGAAATAAAAAATGATTATAATAGACATAGTAGAGCAAGCTTGTTCCAGAGAGTCATAAAGTAAAGCCTACCCTAGAGTACTGCTATCTATGTAAACCAATAGTAGTAAAGGAGCACTATTAAATAAGGGAGGGAAAGGCATGGAGTGGTTATTAAGGAATGAGGCAGTGGCCTTGCAGATGACAGGTGTAGAATGGAAGAGAAGGTCAGGGTTCACCATAAGGACAGGGATCTCTGCCACAGATGAGATCGCATCTCAGGATCCGTCAGATTCATGGAGATTAGATCAGATCTAGATCAGAAAGATCCTGGGCAGATCCAGGGAAGATTCTCAGATGAGTCACATGACCACTGACCATAGAGAACTTGTAAAGTGTTGGCTAAGCCCTAGGCTAGGGTTATCCTGAATAGGAGTAGGGTTCCCATGATCACATGATATAAAAGTGGTAGTTGTAAAGGAATCACAACAGATACTATTAGAATTTAGAATGATAGTAAGGGAGAGCTTTAGAACAAACTTCTGGGTTGAGCCTACTAATGGTGCTCAATCTGTAGGTAAGGGTGTAGCTCCAGGAACTTCTGAAGAAGTCTGAAGGTTCTGGAAGATCAAAGGGAGCTTTTCTTGGGTCAGATGGGACTTGGCTTTATTTTATGTGATGTGCTCTTGCATAATTCAATGTTCTGATTTATAAAGGGGTCAGAAAAAGAGAGGAAAGCAGTCCCATGGCTAAACACAAAGGACAGGCAAGACAAGGATTGTCAAGCCTAATTATAAATAAGAACAAGCCCTTAGGATTTTCTTAAGAATTCCATTAAAATCTAAAGTTACTCTGGAGTAAACTGAAGATTTAGAGAGTAAGCTTGAAAGCTTGGTTAGAGTAAGAACAAACTCAAGATGGGGGTATTTTCATTGATATTTGAACTACAGTACTATACAGGAGTTACAGTACTTATAGTTTCAAAGTAGCAAAAATTCTAAATAAGGAAAAGGGATATAACTGGAGTTATTTTAGAAGTAAGAACAGGTGCCAATGCATTTTGGAGATAAATGGAGATGTTAGCAATGACAGTGTCAAGGCATGTTAGACTAAGATCAAAAGATGGTGAGAAGATATAAAAGTCAAAACAGGAAAGTAAAAGAAGCAAGAGCAGAAAAAAGTGCAAAGTTGAAATGGAATAGTCTGGAGAAGATGAGATAGAAATAATATTGTACTAAATAACTGAAAATGAGATAAAGCTAGAATCAGAATAGAGTGAAAATGGGTTGGAGGGTCAGAGCAGCTATAGTGTCACTAGTGCAGGAAAAGCATAAGTACAACTGAAGTGGGATAGAGTAATAGTGAAAAGGCTGGAGGTATATAAAAGAGAATTAAGGACTAGTATAGCTTACTGGCTAATGCAGGGTATGAAGAATAGCTAAGAATAGAGTTGAAATTAGGGTTAAGAATGTGGAATATGTCAACTTTATGAAAATTTCACAACTTTACCTTCATTATTCATATTTTAATTGGAATACAAATTCTAAAAATGGAGTAATATTATAATACAAAATTTCTTAAAAAATTCTTTTTTTATCCTTCTTACTCTAATCTCTATATAATCTCTTAGTTTTTAAGCTGAAGCCCTCCTTTCAAACTATTATAAGAGTTTCTACTATGATTGTTACCATAGCCAGGATTGTTATATACATAGTATACCTTTAGAATAGGCAGGAATCTAGAGTCTGTGTTACAAATTCACCTTACTGTTAAAAACAGTAACTAGATGCTTATACTCTGTCATATTTAATCCTGAGAAGCTAAAAAGAACTTTTAGATTAAGCATACTACTAAATTATAGAGAAATGCTAGAGAGAATAAGCTCTAGATGTAAGATACTATTTAGAACTCAGGGTGTGTTATATACTGGCACTACTTAGTGTTATGGTTTTCAAAACTATTAATCTATTTCTTGGCCAGCTGCTTCTATAAGCTATCCTAGAAGCTCCTACTTCAGATTTGATTTTTCTTTTATTCTTGTTACTTCCATTATTGTTGTTTATCTTATTGTAGCTACTTGTATTGGCTTGTGTACTGTAGATATAATAGGGTATATAGGTGGCTCAAGTCTTCTTTAGACTTGACCACTTGTAAGATTTGCCTCTCTTGGCTGCTTAGTGTAATTTCTTGGATCTCAAATCTTTTTGAGTCTATCTTTGCCCTTGCTTAGCCCAGTTTAGGGTTTTTGCAGTGTTCTGCCCTTGTTCTTCTTCTTGCTCTTATTGACCTGCCAAGACCATAATACTTAGCTAGAGGCTATTTTTTCATTTTTATTCTAAACTAAAATCTCTTTATTATTTACTATCTTTAACCACTTTCTTTGTTCTTATCTTATCTTATCTTACCTCACCTTATCTTATCTCATATCTTATCATGCCATGTGGTTAAGTCTAGCCTGGTCTAGTCTTTGCATCTTATAAAGCATAGTCTTTTATCTTATTGTAGTCTAGACTTTTTCTGATGTTATGATCTAGCCTCTAATGTCATATCTTACCTTTGCCTTGCTTTCTTTTACTAATTACTCTCTATTTGCCATTGGTTCCTATCTAGGTTTCCTTTGCTCTATTTCCTTATTGTTATGGATCTAGACCAACAGCAAGAGTAAATTATCTTGCAGGATATTATGTATTAACTAAGGTACTTCTATATATGATGTGGACCAGTGTGTAACAGCTTACTAAACCAACAAGAGGGCTTTTGTCTAGTGGCCCCTAACTAGATGGATGAGAAAGAAAAAGAGTTTATTGGATATCTATAACTAAAAGAGAAAGCAAGAAGTAAGGGCCTTTTTGTAATTACTGCATGGCAACTAGTACAAGAAGGGAGTAAGACATTGAATGTTACAAGAGGTCAAGACTGGGGAAACACCAATTTCATCTTTATCTGTATATATATTGCAGCAGAGGCATACAGCCTCAGTACAGGATTAGTAACTACCATTTAAGGCCACCAATGGTGGTAAGTACACATACTAATAAATATGGAAGCATAGGGCAGAGGGTAGGAGTGAGGCAGTGGCCTCACAGATCAAGGGAGATAGAAGAGTATCATAAGAATAGAAGAAAAGTGTATAGCAAAGGCAGATATGAATGTGGCCAGGTAGTTATAAGGCTAAGGAGATCCCCATCTGGATCTTTGCCACAGATTGATCCTAATTTAGATCTATTAGATCAGATATTATTGGCATTAATCTAGATCTTATCTGAGATCTGCCACATCATGTGACCAATACTTATATGTAGGGGAATACTCTAATAAGAATCAAACCTATGCCTAGGTATTATAATGCTCTTTTTTTCTTTTTTAATTATGAGACCTTATCTTATCTTTAGCACATGGTTATCTAATCTTTATCTCATGATGAGTCACAAGACTCAGGGCTTAGGGTTAGCCTTACATTTTCAGATCCTATAGGATTTTTTTTTATTTTCTTGCTTCTTTTCATTTCTACTGTCTTTTCTTTTATTCCAGAAGCCTAAACCCTTGATGGTTCCCACCAATATTTCTCTTCTTTTGATCCCCATGCCATATGTATAGGAATGTTTCCATTAGGGACCTGGTCTGTGTGCACTATTGTAGCCTATATAAACTGTAGCATATTGGCTCCTAGCTCTTTAGCTTTGAGTACTCATAATATTAGTGTTAACTTGTAGCTTCCCTTGTTCTTCTTCCTTCTAAGCATTTGGCATCTACATCTGTGGTACATAACACTTTCTCAAAGCTCTTATTACATCCCTTTATTCTCCATCTCAGATGCTCAGGATTAAGCACATACAAAAAAGTTTTATTTTTACAAAAAGAGTTATCCTTGCAATGAGTAGAAAGAAACAAGTTGATGAAATATAGTCATTTCTGAGCATGCCTAGAAGACCAACAAGCCAAGGAGCAGTACTTGAACCAGTACATACAAGAAAAAATCAACACTATTATCAAGAAAACCACTAGGAGATACTGCTGCTATTGAAAGAACAAAGCCAAGCAAAAATCATTGAAAAGAAAGTTTGAGGTTGCCAGACACTGTAACATTTTAATAGCACATCTAGTCAAGAGAAGAATCAATGTTATCAAGAAAGATAGAAAATAGAAGATTGCTTACACCAGAAAATTTGCATTAGAACATCTTAGAACTCTCCACCCTGCTAATAGTTTGAAGAAGACAGTATCGAAATAGAGTTATGGCTGGTGAAATCCCTGATATCACAGCTTTGATGGACCAGATGGCAGAATTGTCACTACACTCCCACAATAATATCATGAGAAAAGTGGCAGATCCTGGACTAAAACAGTTGTAACCATCCTGTCCTCATGTCTCAGTTTCTGACCAGTGAATGCTGTTTTCTAAAGCTGAGGTTTTGGACTAGGCCCTTAGAGAACTAGGCAAAAAAATAATGAAAAAGAGTCAAGTGCCTTGTATAAAGCCCTAGAGCTCAAGTGCACAAGACTGGGGAATCCCAGCTTGAGCCAGCCCTTTATATATGATACAATGTGTTACAATCATTTTTCACTTTTCCATCATGTGACTGTGGGAACCTTTCACATATTCACCTTTTCACTTCTTCACCTCTTTACATTTTCACCATTTCACTTCTTCACTTTTCATGTTCCAGAACATTTCAGACCATGGTATCATCACCTGGCAGTTACCATGAGGAACTGCTAAGGTACTCACTCCCTTACTGCTATTGGTCTGCTTACTGTAGCATAGTTTAGGGCAGACTTTAGTTATATGGTCTGTGTGCATTACTGTAGCATATATAAAGGGCTGGCACAAGCTGGATTCCCCAGTCTTGTGCACTTGAGCCTTAGACTTTATACAAGTTCTTGACTCTTCTCTTTTTACTCTTGCCTAGTTCACTGTGGGTCTAGCATAAAACCACAGCTTTAGGAAAGTGTTCACTGGACCAGATCATGAAACTTAAGAAAAGAATGGTTGTCAACTGTTTCACAATAATGTGCACAAACCATATAACTAGAGTCTGCCCTTGGCAGTACCTCATGGTATCTGCCAAGCAATAATGTTATGGTCTGGAATGTTCTAGAATGTGAAAAGGTGACAATGTGAAAAGGTAAGGGTTCCCAGGATCATGTGATGTGAAAAGTGAAAAATAATTATAACATGGACCATGAAACATATTATGATTCCCCATATCTTTTTCCTTTCCTCTCATTCTAGTTTCACTTTTACATGTCTCAGATGCTTTCTTGTTCCCATTCTGGAATCTTCCCCTTTTTTTTATTTCAGAACATTCCTTGACTCAGCTGCTATTACTCATGATCCACTTCCTTTGCATGAGTTATCCAGTATTACAAGCAGACTGCTTTTTCTGTGTTTTATCTGTTTTCACACAGATCAATTATTCAGCATTTGTTATCCCTATGACTTATTCAACTGAGTCTGAACCTTATTACTTGTACTATAAAGTAGCATACTTTGCCTCCCTTCTATTTATGCTACTTTTTATCTTTACTTGCTTTTACTTCTATACTAAGCATCTTCTAGCTACCTTGAGCCCTTAGTGGTCCCCTGGTAATCCATCCCTTCTTAGTTCACACATTGATGCACAAGAGAGAACCCCTTGAACTCTGTCAATGCCAAGTTATTGATTGTACTCCACAAGCCAGCATTTTTGCCATTGCTTGACCCTTCATTCAAGCATCCCTAGTGTTGTTCTTGTGTTGCACTGTCCCTTGTCCATGAGCTGACCCTTCAATAAGCTTACCCCCTTGTAGTTTTCTCTTCTGAGGTCTATGCCTGACCCTACCCAGGCCTAGCATAACAAAAAAAGTAGCATAACTTTCACAACTACCATTACTATAGCTTGCCCACCATATCATTCAAGCAACCCACATTCCTCAACTTCCTCTGGGGTGAACACAGATTATCTCCCATGGAGAATCCCCTTGATTCTTCTGAAACAGAAGAAACCCCAGCACACCACTTTTCCTTATCTGAGGATTCCATTGGTGATATTCTTGTTCTCTCTATTGAGGAACAGAACTTTGACCAAACCATAGCCCACAAACTCATGACTTCCTTACAGATTCCAAGTGCACCTGCTTCACCTTTTCCAACTCCAACCTGCCATCATCCCATCTATTTTCTTTCAAAAACCCTGATATCTGACTCTACCACTTTCACCAAATCCACTAAGCTTTGCCTTGATATCCTGGAGTACTATAATGGAGATAGGTCTAAAGCTAAAACCTGGATGAATTCTGTCCAGTTTTATCTCTTTGTCAACCAGGCTATGTACAACTCAGATGAGAAGTGCATAGCCTGTACCCTTTCATACATGACAAAGGGATTTGCTCAATCCTGGGCTATCATCTACTGAAAACAGTGCATTAAGGGCACTTTGGTAACTATGGGGTCTTTCACTGACCTAATCACTACCTTCCTGGCAGCATTCCAAAACCAAGACATGATTAGCTCAGCTATTCACTGGTTGGCCAACATACAAATGTAACTAAACAAGAATGGAGAATGGACTTTTTCTCTTACTGAGTATATAGTGGAGTTTCAAAATCATGCTGTAATATTTAAAATCAATAATAATTCCATCTTGATTAGCTACTACAAGACCAGACTAGCTCCTTGGATCTCTCATTGCATTTACTCCATGGAAATGATACCAAGCAAGATATCAGACTAGTACCTTAAAGCCACCCATTTCAATAGCACCAACAAATAATATAAGTTTGTTAAACAACATAGAAAGACACCCAGGGCATTCACCTGGACTTCCACCTCTCCCTTGACCCCTCAGATTGAAAGAGACCCAAATGCAATGGATATTGACTTTATAAATGAAACGGCTACACTGAACCGTTACTGAAACAGAGAGCTCATCCTAGTGATCGCGTTACTATCTCAAGAGACTGGGTTTTAACTAGACCCCAGTGGAACTAGGCAAGAGGAATAAGAGAGAAGGGTCAAGGACTTGTATAAAACACAAGGCTCAAGTGCACAAGACTGGGGAAACCCAGCTTGGGCTAGCCTCCTTATATATGCTACAGATATGTGCATGGACAATGTAAATGGCTCTGGCCCTAAGTATGTTACAGTCAGCCGACCAATGGCAATAAAAGAGTGAGTACCTTAGCAGTTCCATGAGAAAGCTGCCAGGTAATGATGTCATGGTCTAGGCTGTGATATGTGAATGAGTGAAAGTGTGAAGGAGTGAAATGTGAAGATGTGACATTGTGAAAATGTGAAGATGTGAAAAGGTGAAAAGGTGAAAAGATAAAGGTGTGCCATGGTCACATGATGTGAAAAGTAAAAAATGATTATAACAATAAAGCTCAACAAAATTACTCTCCAAGAATGCAAACATTGCTAAAAGAATTAGCTATGTTTCAGATGCCAAAAATCTGGCCACTCCACTAACAAATGTCCAACTTTCCCTTCTTTCTCTTCTAGCACACTGAAGAAGATACCTCAAGTCAAGAAGGTCTCTGCCAAAGAACCATCTGGAATAGAAGAAGTTAGTAATGAAAAAGAAGTTGAAGTCAGAAGAGTGGGTTTTTAAATCAGAGTACCTCCCCTATGCAAGGTACTCCTACTTTTTTTTGCACTTCTGTACTTGTATTGCAATTTAGAAAAGCAATCAGAATTCCAGTACAGGTCTTCCCACCCAAGTGCTCAAGAAAAGTCATAGATATCTCTGCTCTAGTTGATAGCAGTGCCCAAATCAACTGCATTAACTGGAAATTCATGTCCCACCACAAATTTCCAACTACTCATCTTCCTCAAGCCCTCCACATTTGAAATGTGACCTTCACTAACAGCAAGGGAAGAATTACCCATACCTGCAAAGTTGTCCTTTGCATCTAAACCATTACTTTCAAGGTTCTTTGCTATATCATGAAATATGGCAAGAAGACCTTGATTCTAGAACTTCCCTGGCTGAAAGATGCCAACCCCTCAGTTGATTGAAAGAGCAGTACTCTTACCATTCCCTCCACCACTGATACCTCAAAGAAACTTTATTGTTCCACCTCCTTGCTCCCTAATTTAAAGCCATACTGCTTTAGAGAAACCACCCTCAATAACAAAGAATTTTTCATTGACTACTTGCAATACACCACCTATGAGAAGTCTCTTCAAGACTGTCTCTACCACTGGCACTCTTTATAAGTTATAAATGCCTGTTTGGCATTTTTACCCTTTGTCACTATCACCAAGCTCATTACCTCCACTGAGCTCATTATAGAGGCCAAAAAGGCCCAACCCAAGATGGAACTTCCATTAGAATACCAGGAATTTGCATTTGTATTTTCAGACACTTCAAAAACTCTCAATTACCTGTCTCTCAGCAGGCCCTATGATCATGAGATCAATCTTAAAAACATGTTCATCTCTAAGATAGGTAATGTTTACCCCTTATCTCCACCAGAGTGCCAGGCAATCAAGAAGTTCCTGAAAGAAAACCTTTGGACTGGAAAAATCTGCCCTTCTAACTCCTCTTATGCATCCTTCTTTTTCTTTGTCAAAAAAAAGAATGGTAAAGTCCATTCACATTATGCACTCAGCAAACACTAATGGTTTTCTCATATGACCATGGGACTTACTTGCCTAAACAAGATAAACCCTAGGCTTAGGTTGATTTATTATGTTAGAGTATTCCTTACTTATGGGATAGTCACATGATTATGGCCGGATCTCAGATAAGATCTTAGATCAATACTAATGATATCTAATCTAACAGATCTAGATTAGAATTGCATTTGTGGCAGAGATCTAGATAGATCTTTTTGGCCTTATGGTTGCCATGCTACATTTCATATCCACCTTCTCTGAGCTTCCCTTCCATTCTCCCATATCCTCATGGTTGTGATTCTCTTCCTCTATTCCTGATCTGCAAGGCCACTGCCTTATTCTTACTTATTGCCCCATACCTTTTTATATTTAGATAATAAGAGCTATTACTGCTATTGGTAACCATAGGTAGTAGATTACTCATCCTGCACTGGGGCTGTGCCCCTCTGGCAATATATATACAGGGTGGGCAAGTACCAGAGTTTCTCCAGTCTTGATTACTTTTATCATTTCTTCCCTTTATCTAAGTACTTTGATATTAACTTGGATTTCTTCTTACTTCTTACAATCTGAGCACCTAGTCTTGGTGTTAACTTGGGCTTCCCTTATTCAAGACTCACAAGCCTAGTTAGGGGCCACTAGTATAAAAGCTCTCTTGTTGTCTGATTAGCCTGTCACTTACCAGTTCATGTGGATATTTGGATTGCACTCTTGTGGTGCATAACAATTCATGCCAAGATTACTGATACCTCAATGAACACATGGTATGTGATGCATATCCTCTACCCCTTATTTCTGACCTTATCAACAAGCTTCACAAAGTGAAGTTATTTATCAAATTTGACATTTGTTGGGGATATAACAATGTCTGTATTAAGGACAGACATCAATGAAAGGCAGCCTTTATCACTCACAAAGGGCTCTTTAAGTCAATGGTAATGTTCTTTGGCCTTAACAACTCACCTGCCACATTTTAGTGATTTATGAATAACTCCTTCCATGACATGATTACATAAGGATGGTTGGTCATCTACATGGATGATCTCCTCATCTCCTCCCCTGACACAGAAATGCACTGCCTCTGCACTGCCTGCATTCTCCAATGCATGGCAGAACTCAATCTCCACCTCAAGTTGAAGAAATGCACCTTTGCCTCTGAGTCTGTTGAACATTTTGGAATGATTGTTCAACCAGGACACCTCACCATAGACCCTGTAAAGCTTGATGACATCATCAAATGGCCTACTCCCCAAAAGGTTAAAGATGTTTGATTCTTTTTGGGATTTGCCAACTTCTACTGGCAATTTATTCCCAATTACTCCTCTATTGCTTGCCTACTTCTTGATCTCACCAAGAAGATGGCACCCTGGTCCTGGTCCTTCTCCTGCCAAGAGTCCTTTGATTCACTCAAGGTGCTTTTTCTCTTCCAGCCAGTTCTTCAACTCCCTGACCTCTCCCAATCCTTTGCCATTGCCATGGATACTTTTATGTATGCATCTGGTAGTATTCTCCTCCAAACTGATGCCAATGAAGACTGGCATCCCTGTTCATATCTCTCACAGACCTTTTTCCCTGTTGAGAGAAACTATGACATTTATGATTGCAAACTCCTTACAATCATCTGCACTCTGAAAGCCTAAAGACAGTATCTCCAATGCTCTTCTCATTTGGTTCAGGTCTTTACTGACCACAAGACCCTTACCCACTTCCATGCCCCTCAAACCCTCAATCACTAACAAGCTTGTTGGCTTCTTGACCTCACAAATTTCAATATTCAACTCCAGCATGTTACTGGTACCTTCCTTATCAGGCCTGATGCTTTCTCTTGTTGCCTGGATCTTTGTCCAGACTCCTTCTCAGATAACTTGGAAGTCACCTTGCTACCCAAGACTATCTTCTGCCATGTCATTAATGCCACCCTTTGAACCCACATTTATAAATACCAAGTGGATGACCCCCTATATCTCTTGGTCCTCCAGAAATGGGATGATCTTATGTGAAATAGCTTATAGTCCTGCTTCTGTGATTGGAAGCTCCATGATACTTTGCTCACATACCATGATTGCATGTATGTTTCCCTGGATAAAACCCTTTGTCACTCTATTTTCTGCCACTGCCATGACCATGCAACCACTGGTCATCTGGAATATCTTAAAACCCAGATGCTGGTTCAACAGGAATTTTGATGGCCAGGTCTTGCCACCTATGTCCACAAGTATGTTGACAGTTGTGCTATTTGCCAATAGAACAAGGTCAACACCCATCCCTCCACACCTGCCCTTCATCCTATTTTCTCATGGACTCTTTACCCCTTCCAGCAGATCTCTTGTGATCTGATTACTGACCTTTCTTGCTCTAATAAATCTGATTCCCTATTGGTCATGGTAAACCATGGGCTTATGAAGGGGGTAGACCAAGAAAATTACCACTGCTGAAGAAATAGCCATGCTTTTTTTTGAGAAGGTCTATAAACACTTCAGTTTGTATAACAAAATCATCTCTGACTGAGGAACACAATTTGCCTCTGCCTTCATCAAGGAGCTTGGTAAGCTCCTCAACTATGATTTCTCTCTATCTACCACATACCATTTCCAATTCAATAAAGAAACTGAATGTGTCAATCAGGAGATTGAAACCTACCTCTGCATCTTTTGCAGAGCTAATCTATTCAAGTGGGCAGAGAACATCTTCCATGTAGAATTCACACACAACTGCTGCCCCTATTCCATGTCCAATCAATCACTGTTCTATCTTCTGATGGGCTATGAACCCTGTGCCCTTTCTTTAATGATCCCTAAAACCTTGATGTCTGCTATCACTAACAGGCTGAAACATCTGACCACAGCTAGAGATAAAGCCCTCACAGCCCATGACCTTGCATGCCAAGTAATGGCATCCCACATTAAGTTCAAATTCATTCCCTTCACCAAAGGAATGAAAGTTTGGCTAGAAGCACAGAATCTAAAATGTTCCATTACCAATCCTAAGTTCATATCAAAATAGGAAGGATCTTTTGCCATCATCAAGGTACTTTCCCTGTAATCTACAAGCTCTACCTCTCTATGACCTGGAAGATCCATCCAGTCTTCCACACTTTGTTGTTATTGCCCTATTGTAAAAACAATATGCATGGAAAGAACTTCCCAGCTATATCCCTGGACCTTATAGAAGATCAAGAAGAATTTGAAGTTGAGCAGATATTAAAACATCACAGCTCACCTTCTTTCTGCTCCTTTCTGATTAATAAAAGGGTTACTTAGCAGAAGAAGACTTGTGGGAAGCTGAATCCAATCTTAGTAATGCTTCTGAACTTCTGACCACTTATAAAAAGCAGCATTCCCTTGAAATTTCCCCTATTACCTTTTCCTCTCAAATCACTCATATCAAGAAACCCAAGTCTCACCCTGCTTATAAAAAACCATGTCCTCTAACATTAACTTCACCCTGTCCCCTGCCTTCAATGTCCCATTCTCTCCTACCCAGGCAACCCTCAATGAAAATTTTCCCATATGTGCCCACTCTTTTTCCTCTGGAACTATTATCATCTCTGCTAACTCATTTCCATTTACTTCACCCACCACATCACTTGTCAATGGTTTTTCTATTGAAGAAACCATACCCATTCCCATTGTATTGTCTCCAGTTCTCACCCACTTAGCCAACACTCTGTTTTCTTCCATTGCTATTCCTGTTCTACTACCCACTGCTCACAAAGCAACTTCTTGCCCCATCACTGCTGTTGACCTCCCCCTTACTGCCCATGCCCTCTGCCCTAGAGACCACAATGACATGTACTGCATTGGACTCTGGTTCTTTGTCTTTGACTCTTGACTTTCTGTCACCATTGGTTTATACCTTGACACATACTCCCCCCTCTGGGCCCTTTACCAGCTCTATTATTAGATTGAGAAAATGTATGTCCTTGATCACTCAACTACTCCACCATACTGCTAAAGTTGACACAAACACTGTTCACAGAGGTCTTGAAACCATCTATTGCCAGTTGTCCCTTATCCTGGATAACCTTATCTACCAACTGGAGTTTGGAGAATGTCTTGTTAACCTTGACTGATTCAAGCAAGAGTCATCTTCTGCTCAGCAGCATCTTCCCCCCACATGTCCCACTACACCATTTGCATCTTCATCTCCACTTATCCTAGTGAAACTCAACCACATTTCCCAGACAAAAGCATGGTGGTCCAGCCATGACAGTAGAGCCTGTTTATCCCCTAGCTATCCTTGCTATTGTGATGAATGCTTTCAATGTTATAAATTGGGCCACCAACAGGTTCAATGCCCCTTTTACTAGTGCCTTACCTGCCTCTGTTGGCAGCCAGGCCATAACCAGTCTTATTGCCCTTTTCACTGGCCTTACCCTTGGCCCTCCACCTCATCCTCTTTGTCATCCACCTGGTCCTTGCACTCCTCATGCTTTTCTCACTGCTCACATGGATCTTACCATCATGCTCCACTGACTCACTCATTCCTGCCACCTTCTTATCACACCAATGATAAGAACAATGTCATTGACAATGTTGGCTGGGCAAACATTATGGGCTCCCCAGTAGCCAATGACTAAGTGTCTGATTGGAACATTAGACATATAAAAAGGGTAATGTTATGATTTCCCATATCTTTTTCCTTTCCCCTCATCCTAGTTTCACCTTCACACATCCTAGACACTTTCTTGTTTCCATTCTGGAACCTTTCCCTTCTTTTGTTCCAGAACATTCCTTGACTCAGCCACTATTACTCATGATTCACTCCCTTTGAATAAGTCATCCAGTATTACAAGCAGACTGCTTCTCCTGTGTTCCATCTGTTTCCACACAGATCAATTATTCAGCATTTATCATCTCTATGACTTATCCAACTGAGTCTGAATCTTATTACTTGTACTATAAAGTAGTGTACTTTGCCTTCCTTTTCCTTATGCTACTTCTTATCTCTACTTGCTCCTACTCCTGTACTGAGCACCTTCTTGCTACCTCAAGCCCTCAGTAATCTCCTGGTAATCCATTTCTTCTTAGTTCACACATCAGTGCACAAGAGAAAACCTCTTGAACTTCATCAATGCCAAGTTATTGATCATACTCCACAAGCCAGTGTCCTTGCTGTTACTTGACCCTTTGTCCAAGTACCCCCAGTATCATCCTTGCTATCACTTGACCCTTTGTCTAAGTACCCCTGGTGTTATTCTTGTGTCACACTGTCTCTTGTCCACAAGCTAACCCTTTGTCAAGCTCACTTCCTTGTAGTTCCCTCTTCCAAGATCTACTTCTGACCCTACCCAGGCCTAGTGTAACAGAACAGGGATAGAAAGAAATGGAAACAGTGGTGGATTTTACTTAGAGTATGGGTGAGGGAGCAGGACTGGAAAAGTAACTGCCTTAGGGCTATAGCATTGCTTTTTAGAATAAGGGGTACAGCTGACAATTTCACAACACTAATCCTTATGGAGTATAATAACATGGAAGATCAACATGTCTGGCAGGACAGATAGGACACTGGGGTTCTATTTGGAGATGCCACTTGGTCATCCTGGCTCAAGCTGCAAAATAAAATCAAAGAACACTTTCAAATTGAAGAGCTAAGCCATCAAAGCCTTAAGGAGCTACAAGCTTTCAAGCAACAAGAAAAAAAAATAGATAAGTTCCTCAATAAATTCAATCTATTGCAGAAGGAGGTGAAGATTGACAACAATCATGTGGTAGAACTCCTGAAGCAGGTGGTAGATTACTGCATCTATTCACAGGTGGCTCTTTAGGGAGGCAATGATGGACAGTACTTGAATATGTTTGCTTGCTTCCATCAAGTGGAAAGGACTTTTGAAAAGATAATGGTAGAGAGACCATCATTTAAAATGCAAGTTATTCCCTCTAACTGCTTCAACAAAAATCACTTTACATCTCAACCTTCTTATCCTTAACTTTAATAACCCCCTCTTCCTTGATTCACTGCTATCAGAATACAACCTGGTCATAGAGCTTCAATAAAGATCAATTGGCAAGATGTCAGACTGCAGCAGCCCACAATTACATGTTTCAACTGTGGCAAGCTCAGCCACATGTCTAGAGATTGCAGGGCTCCATGTAACCCTGCCAGGTTAATGACTTCCAACAGATTCACTTCCCAATTGCCCTCTGCTTCCCAGCAGAGGCAGCAGCAAGTCTAACCTATATGATTTGGAGAAATTTCACCACCAGATATGGATGGTTGGTACTTGGCCAAGCTGAAGGCTATAGGTTCAGTGTATAATGTTATGACTCTGGAAACCAGAGGCTACACCTAGACTATGTTGGAGGAGGAGTGACACTGGAGAGAACCTAAGTGGTGGCTCAGACAAGGAGCAACTGAGGACAACTCTGGAAGATGGAGGACAAAGAGGACTCGGATAAGACACATGCTTGAGACTGCCTAGTTCCTATGCCTTCCTTGAAGGGCCTGGTTTCCTAAGAAGAGCTTTCTCTAAAGTCTAAACTGCCTATGCTGTCAAGTGATAAAGTCTAAGGACTTTAGCACTTTGAGCTCGGCCT
>JBBPJW010000545.1:0-26764 GCA_038088935.1 Pulveroboletus aff. viridisquamosus
CAGTCGCCTGATTGAGCCTGGAATTCACAGTTGGCTGCCCGACCAAAGTGTCCCCCATCGGAGATCAAGGCGCACGGATCTGTCCTAGGTGTCACAACGGTAAGGGTCTCCCACTTCCAGCCTGTTCACTCACACCCGACACAACCAAAGCGTCCATGTTCGCCGCCAAGTCGCGCACGTGGTTCGAATTCTGTTTCGTACCCTTGATCCCATTCAGATCTAGACAGGTCTGGATGTGCGGAATATGCCAGCTTCAGACCGACATGCAGCAGGGGTGAGTGCTCGGCGCCGGCCTGCAGTTACTCGATACCTGACGTCCGGGATGCTGCTCTGGCTTTTTTTGAGCCAGGTGGGCACCTCCTTTACCCCAGCCAGGATACCAGCACCCCGGTGTTCAGAACCACTATGGGCCCCCAGTCGGTGGTCCACAGAATTACGGCAAGGGCTATCAGCCAGGATACACCCCTTCCGGATGACCTTCGACATTTGACCGTCTCTTCTCAACCTCCTTTTACCTGTATCTTACATGTATTCCGGACTTATTCAGAACTGTACCCTCCCCCGAAGTCATAGTAGCCCACGTGCGCCAATGGATCGTTGTCTTGTACCTGCCCGCCACTGACTCATCGCCTGGCGTTTGCTCTTCTCGATCTCTTCCTCACCTGATAACACACCGTGACTAGCCCGCCGAGCAGAAGCCCACCCACCACTGACACCGCAGTAGCAATCTTCGCGTCTTCCGTCCACTGGTCTGGGCGGCTGTGATCGAGCACAGAGGGTGGCGGCGCGGGGTCCGTTCCGCGGACGTGTTGGAACTCCGTTAGTGCGGTTTGGGGATCAGTGAGACTCAACAGCCCAATGAGTGGTGGCTTCGAGGTCGTCATGCCCTGGTGAACGACGTACACGTTCTAAACAAACCATCGCTGTCGTCAGACAATCAAGGCAGAGAATGAAGGCACGTCGTGATGACTCACCCTCAGGAACACGTCCCCGAGCAGCCAGTCCCCAGAGTTCACCTACCAGCCCTCGATGAAGCGACCCAAACTGGTTCAAGAAAATGCATGTCATTCACATACCCCGTCGTTGACCTGCACGCCCCCCATGCACCATCCATCCTTTTGCTGACTCTCTGCCCAGCTAATATCCTCGGGGTGTACGGCGTATTCGCGTCCTCCGTCGCCCTGCCCAAACGCGAAGCGGACATCGACGGCGCGGTCGCATCGTACCTCCCAGAGATTCGACTGTGCATTGTAACGTGTCGATCCTCCGGTGCCGACACTGTCCCAAAACGCTTTGACGTCCAGGGCCGGCCCGAGAATGAGCGTCGTACCAGTGTCGAGAATCCCAATCGGAGATGGCGCACCGGGCACGAGCGAAGGAGATAGTGGCAGTGTGAACCCGTTGAGCGTCAGGCTGAGTATGGGCAGTTTCCAATAGTCATAGGGGCTTGACTCTGTCTTGAACACGGGGAAGTACGTCAGCGGCGTACTTCCGTCCGTGGTATTCACGACGGAGGGATCGAGCATGCCGATCGTGAATGAGGAGTTCACATCGATGCTAGTCCGACCAAGCTTGAAAGCGAAGAAACGGTCGGATTCATCCAAGTAGGAGAAGATGTTGTCAAGGATGGTTGTCCCTACTGTCGATCCAATTCCAGCCGCAGGCGGAAACGACAGACCTAGAATTCCCGAGTTTCCCGTCGTGGCGAGGTAGAGTTCGCTCGTTTCATTGGCCAGCGCTGCAGCAAGGTGTGAGCATCAATCGGTACAGGTTGGGCTGTACAGTTATTAGTACCAAATGTCTGCGAGACTATCTGCATGTAACCAAGAGTGACATCTTCGGCAGCTACAGAGCCCTGTACAGAACCACGAAGGTACAACAACTTGAAGACGTTACCGGACAGACGAAGAGTGGAGGATTCCGACGGATAGTATACAGGAACGCCTTGACAATCGGTGGCCGCGCAACCCGATGAGACAACCCACTGAACAAAGGGCATCGTAAGCAAACATCCGTGCATGACCGGGAGGAAACCCACCAAATCCGACGAGCCAGTGTCAAACGTAACCCAGAAGTCTTGACCCCCGATGCTTGCAAAAAGATGTGGTCAACGTACTGCATCCAGGTGAGTTCACTCACTCTACATTTACTAGATAGGCACTGCAATCGGGCGCATTCGTGGTTGTCTCTGTCAACATGAATATGTCCACTCACAATTCCTCGCTGTCGAAAACTGGCACTCCCCCTTCATCAAAGAGGGTCCCCACTTTCCGAGGAACGCACCGCAAGGCTAGCTGTATGCCCCGTGTTACGAGCGCGGTCTGGTCACCCATTCTTGAGTACCGCTGGAAGGAAGCAGCAGCGAGTCAAAGTACAACAGAACTCTCATGGGGATTTGCAGCTAGTCCGTTCTTGAACGTGACAAAATGTGAGATTTCAATTCAGACAGGTGGTACAGCGAGACGGTTCAAGATAAATGGTGCGTGTCACATACCCCTGCATTTTAGTGCCACCCAAGGAATGATGGCACACAGGCTATCGACGGACCACCAGGTTATAATCACCGCCCAGTCACACTCACCCTACACCATACTAACGTGCTTGCCTCCGGCCATCAAGCTCTTTAGCCCGTTCCCATACATCGACTGTTACCTCACTCTGTAACTGGGTTGCCGCAAAAAGCCTTGCATCGCGAGGATTAACATGCGCGTAATACGAGTCATCAGGCAGAGGGTGCTGACCTTGCCACCTTCATAAGATGTATGAGCTCATCCGCGGTCACTGAGTTGTCTTGTTGACGTCGACGGACAAAGTCGTCTTGGATATGCTGTGCGTGTATGAGAGCTTGTGCCGCGTATCAGGTATGAAGACCACAATTACCTTGGAGGTCTCTTCTGCCACTTGCACTTTCTCGCCCATTGCTCTACACGCAGCAATGTATGAGCGGTAAGACATCATTTTCTGCGCTGGCAGTAAAGAAATCTCATCCTTTGGCTTGTACAAACTAGGTGTAGTGTGAGAACATCGGAGTGGGAGGTTAACACTAGTCTGTATGCATGTGTAAGAATAACCTCTGACAGCGAGGGAGCAGGGCTCCCACATACAACATTACCTGAAAGAGTGTACTCTTCCTTCCTTCGCTCACTACAATCATAGATATATCAGTGGGAAAGGTGAACCTGCTCGAGAATGGGAATATGTATTCCGTCGTCTGCGAGTTCATCACATCCTGGATTGCTCGGATGTTTGTGACGCCTGCCATTGAGTAGTTATTCGCTTGAATTTAGATAAAAGGCTGTCGTATACCTCTCTCAAGCAGTTTGCCTTCTTGTATCGCAGCTTCGGTCAGAAGGATAACCGTTCCAAGGGGAAGCTGCAGATATCCAGAGTGTAAGTCTTCTTCTTTGCTTTCGGGAAGGAAGGGACTCTTGTTTAAAAGATCCAACGACAGTGGAATAAGGAGGTACTGGGGAAGAAGCTCCTCAAGGACGTGAGAGAGGGACAGAGGATGTTCGGTTGAAGATGGTGGAGGAAAGAGTGATATTGTCAAGGAAGGAGGAAGAAGTGGGATTGCACGAGTATGTCTATGGCAGGGATCAGCAAAGAATCGAGAAATCTCTCTCTCTCTACAAACACTTTTGATGCCAGCTGAAGAAGAATCCATTCTGCGGCGTCGTTGTCGCCACCCAAGGCCTCCCTGGATATCCATTCTATAAGTTCTGTGCGCACGTCGGTATCGATGTTTGTGAGAATTGGATCCCCGGTGGCCACCTGATAGCAAAGAACATGTAGTACAGGAACTTCTGGCGACGATTCATCTCCTATACTGTGGCTTGGAATGATATGTCAGAAAACGCGAGGACACCAGACGGGCTTGTTATCACACACGACTCTGAGGAAGTAATCCCGACAAATGTGACTATGTCGGCCACGTGCAGGTTTTCAACGCCTGTATTGTCATATATCTTGTGTGCATTAGTGAAGCATGCAGCGGAGACTGCAGTATGGTACCTTGACTCGAACACCAATATGAGGTGTTCCTGGAACGGGGAACTTGTGGGGCTGAGAGGACTGGTGTACGGGGAAGCCTGCTAACACGGCTAGTCAAATGGTGAATGAGCAAATGCAGTGTATGCGCACTTGAGTCTAGCCGAGAAATTTCAGCGGTCCGCCAGGGAGACTCGCCCGGAACAGAGACCGCCCAGAAGATAGAGGCACTTCCAAGGCGATCAGGGTCAAAGGCATTCGAGTCGTGATCATCGTGTGTGGGTTGCACGCCCCATCCTCCATACCTATCGTTGCTGAGCTTTGCAAGATAAACTTCGTTCTGAAGGGAAGTATCCTGGATCATGGCGCGAAAGCGCACAAGCGTACCGAGAGTATACGATTCTGGAGGATGAGATACATCGATTGGCGGAAGCTACACATATAACATTAGCATGCAGCCGGCAAGAGTGGAGACAGGCTGTTGTCGACCTGATCTAGTGCGCGAGGGTCACTCGCACTGAGGAATAAATCGGAAAAGTGCCTGGTCACTGCAAACGGAAGGCGATGGATACGATTTCCATCGCCATGGTCGTCGCCGTCGTTGTCGTCGTAGATGCGCTGAATGACTTTTCTCGGATCCGCTATTTCGTCGATGGCTTGCACCGCGACCATGATTACAGTTCCCTGCTTACCAAGACACAGCCGATGAAGACCGCATTGCCGCAGCCGTGGGCTGCTCATCACTGCAATTTCCCTTGCCGCCGACGACGACCACAACCACAACCACCACTATGGGCCTTTTCAACCGCAAGAAGCAGCGTAATGATGACGCAGCGGACCAGAACGGCGAGCGCAAGAAGGAAAAGGGCAGCTGGAAACGACCCGCAAGTAGGTCTGACTGTCAGGTCGTTCTTTGCCAGTCCCTCACCGCGGCAATTCTTCCGACTAGATACCGCCTTCAAACAACAGCGTCTGAAAGCATGGCAACCTATACTCACTCCAAAGACCGTTCTGCCTACCCTTTTCATCGTTGGTATCATATTTGCCCCAATAGGCGGTCTACTCGTGTGGGGAAGCGGCTTGGTATGTTATTTGTTCATCCCCGATTCATCTTCTTTACCTTGTTGAATATGCATGGCCAACATCGCCTCTGCTTCGTGTTCTCCCTTGTAACTCACAGGTGTCTGAAATGACCTTTGACTATACCGATTGTTGGAATCTGACAAACTCTACGTCCATGGACAATCTCGAGTTCTCCCCTGTGTCCTCCTATTCGTACAGCCTTCGCTCTTCGGATAGCGCAAAGTCCATTACACCACCCACCTACGCTTATTTCTACGACCCATCAGCCCCTCCCAGTCAACAGCATACTTGTGTCCTCCGGTTTGACGTCGTAGCAGACCTACAGGCGTCCGTATTTCAATATTACAAACTAACCAACTTTTATCAAAACAATCGACGATTCGTACAGAGTCTCAACACCGACCAGCTACAGGGTCAGGACGTGAATGCAAGTACACTTAGCGGCAGTAACTGCAAACCATTGGGGACGACAAGTGAGGGGAAGGTCATCTACCCGTGTGGTTTGATCGCAAACTCTCTCTTCAACGGTCAGATTTCGGGCCTTTCGTTTCTTTGAGCAACCCTTGATGGACTGACTCCCCAAGTGTAGATACGTTTTCAGGCTTCCGGCCTATCTCTGATCCGTCTGGCGCGTCGGACTATAATTTTACGCAGAATGGCATCGCTTGGCCCGGTGAAGCCAAGAAATATAGTGCGACGTCTGGATATGTTGGAAAACTTAATGAGATTGTGCCTCCTCCAAATTGGGCACTAAGATATCCAAGCAACTACACAACCGATGACCCACCCCCAGACCTCACACAAGACGAGCACTTTCAGAACTGGATGAGGACAGCCGGCCTACCCACGTTTTCAAAGTTGTACGGAAGGAACGATACGGCTACCCTACCTGCGGGACAGTACCAAGTCCAGATATACTACAGTGAGCAGTTGGTTATTGGGGTGTCCGACATTGCTCATCGTCTGTGTTCAAGACTACCCGGTACAAGGCTTTAGTGGAACCAAGTCACTCGTAATCTCTACAGTCTCTTGGATAGGTGGCAAGAACCCGTTCTTGGGATGGGCCTATGTGGCAGCATCATGTGTATTCGTGCTTCTTGCCCTGGCAGGCACTATTCGTCATCTTTTCAAGCCTCGGTACGTTGTTTGCTTCTGTGCGGTTGGTTAACCCGGTTAATTGTGCTGTAGACGTCTGGGAGACATGTCGCTTCTTTCTTGGAACCGGAGCTAGGAGTGGCTACAGTGTTCGATAGATAGCCTTTAATTGTATTGTTTACTGTGAAAGGTTTTCGCAAGGTGGCAAAGTGTCAAGGTGCTATGCCAGAGAAGGGAAGAATCCAGCTCCCTCGCAAGTAATGATCGCACTGTCCAGCACATGTTCGTTAATCTGAAACCGTGCTCCCGTTATCCGTTGAGCTATATGGATTGCAGTCCTGTGCACGTCTCTGTCAATGTTAATGCCTGACAAGGACTGAAATACCGTGTATGATCAGTTAATGGACCAGCTTTGACGACCGAGGTCCCCTTCGCCAGAGCAAGGAAGATGATGACCTGGTCCTGTAGATACTCGTCTACACACCCTCCATGGTCTAAATTCCTCAGCAATTCCCTTGCAGCCTCTTCTCCAGCCGTCTCCGGCTTCTTGTCGGCTGTGCTCACCGCGGACCCTCCAATCGAACACCCATTGTCCGTCTCGGCCCACAGCAAAATTCCTCCTCCGCTGCCTACAACGTCTTCGTCGCATTCCCTCACGGCCGTGAGGAAGATCTCTGTAGATGCGATCCCACCCTCCAGAAGCGCACGGCGTGCCCCTGATACCATGCGCTGTGCAATCCACAGAGGTAATCCACCCACGCGGGCACATCCCCGGATCGCGTTAACCCGCCCACGCTCCGTCAGTATGACTGAGGGGAGTGGCCCAGAGATAGAAGGCACTGTGCACAGAACGGAACCTCCTCCTTTGGGGTAATAGCCACGTGTGTTGGTGGTGAGGGTCGGCGAGAAGTGAAAGTGCTTTGAGAGAAATGGAAAGAGGATGGTCTGCGCGTAGTCGACTTGCGGGGCGAGCGAGGCGTTTGTGCCACCGCGGAGTGCGAGGACGGACGTGGGGCCTTCGGAGGCTTGACTCTTTGGGTGAGAGAACAAGAGACAAGGAAGGGCTACTTGGAGGAGGAGCGTCGTGGAGCCTGCAGTCCCTGGGTCCGTGGTCCACATGTTAGGTAGTTGAATGGGACCGGGGCAAAAATCAACCGTCGTGGACCCCACTTCCACTCCATTGGTCTCTGCAGAGCAAATCGATGCCGCAAGGTTTATTCCTGCAAGTTGTACCTAGGCGTTGACGGAATCTAAGCCTCTGGGCGGAAGAGAACGTACCGGCTTCGTGCTGTCTTCGCAGGCCTGGAGGTCGACGGTTTCGTCGGACATTTGAGATATGGATTGGCTTGGAGAAGAGGGCAGACAATGTCACGGCGTTTCGCAGGAGCTGCCCACCACCTTCGCAGAAGCTTCCGTCTATTTGGATGGCGGTCGGTGGAGTGCTCGGAGCCATCGAGAACTGTTCGATATCTGCCCGAGGACGTCCGGAGAGCAGCCTGTGGAATGCCTCAAAACGTCTCGAGTCGTGATCATCGCAACACACACACCGTCCGACTTTGTGGATAAGAGTCCGTATCCTCACTGGGTGTCGTCCGTGTCCACATTCTGATCCTACACTTGACGCCTACTTCGATGCAAGATCGTTGTGTACCAGCATTGGCGTTACTAAGGTTTCACCAAGCACGCAAGTGATCAAACGCCCCTCCTCATTTTCGTCTACCACCCCGGATGGTCTTCAGATTCGTTCACCAGCGATGTACAATTTCTCGCACTGCACCAAAACGACATAACCACTACTGTAGATGACCGGGTAATAAGCCACTGAAACTTGTTGATTCAATAGTACAACATCCTGTTACTCAAAGAGCAAAGATCTTAAGTCCCTCTCAAGGAAAAAATAGTTTTCCTTCTACTGTAACAGTGACGTTTTTATATTTTTAACAGTGACTGTCTATGAGTGTTTATGAATGTACTGTTACGCCAGGAAATTACTATTGCTTATGACAAGGAAGGGGATCGATCATCGAAAAATCATCTTCGTCTCCATCGTCTCCTCGCTGGTTCATCAGCTTCTGTCTGTAGTGGCTGGCTATTTGAGCAACAGTCTTAGTCGTGGCCTTGCCCTGTCAAGGTTCTCCGTATCGTCACCAACAGCACCAACAGTTGGTTCATCAAGCTCGTTCTCGCTTCGTGTCCACCACCTTCTCTCTCGGCTCAGCTACATTTTACTTGCAAGCTGTCTGGCCTTCTCCTTCTCAGCTACCCTCCTTCTCTCTTCTTTCTCTGCTGCCACTTGAACTTTCTGCAGTGCGTTCTTCTCATCAGCCCGCCATCTCCTCTAAGCATGTCCCTCCGCCTTTTGCACTTTTTGCAATGACCCCTCTTCCTCTTTCTGTTGTCATATTGAAATGAAAGTGGCACACCCCAAGTGTCAATCCAGCATTTTAACTTATCTTCTGTACAGGTGTCAGTTTTTGTTGTGATTCATGAGTCTCAATGTGTATGTACTGACCATGATACCATGCAGTGAGAATAGACTCAAGATATTGCATTGTCATACTGCCTCTCAGAGAGAAAGTGGATGCAGACCATCTGATTTGATTTCTGATGCATTGATGGCTTTGAGAGCCACTTGAATGTATTCTTTCTTATAAAAAGCCTGAATCTTGCTCTGCTGGCATGCTATTAATAAATATAAGGACTTAGTTGGGGTATAGAAATGACTAATAATAGTACTGTAAAAAATGTTGATGTATAGCATTAAACTCTCGGGATCTTCAGAAAAGTCTGGAGTGTTATATACTAATACTGATACTACTTATCTAGGGATTATTTTTTATTTTTACACTAAGCTAAGTTTTTATTGTTATGTGACTAGCAAACACAATGGGTGACTAGCAAATACAATGGTTCAAGCATGTGACCATGGGGAAATTTAGAGCACGTGATGTGAATGGTTGCATAGTCATGTGACCAGGAGCACATGATCATGCAAACAAGTATCCTTATAAGGATAACCCTAGACTAAGGCTAAGTTCTTTATATTAGAGTATTCTCCTGCACTAGGTATCAGTCACATGATATGGCAGATCTCAGATAAGATCCAGGTACAGTCCCCAATGATATCTGATCTCAGAATCTAGATTAGGATCTGCATCTGTGGCAGAGATTTAGATTGGATCTTCTAGATCTTGCTGCTGCCATGTCTTTTTCATAGATCTGATCCTGTGTGCCTTCCCTTTTATTCTCCCACATTCTCATGATATGGCTTCTCTTCCATTTCTATCCCTTGATCCATGAGGCCACTGCCTTACTTCTTATTTCTACTCCATGCTTTCTTTATTCTTTATCTATTAGTTGAGAGGTTACTGCTATTGATGTTCATAGATAGTAGACCTTAGGGTAGGCCTCCTGTACTTGGTCTATGTGCAGACCTGAGCAATATATAAGGCAGGGGGTGCAAGCTGGGATTTCCCCAGTCTTGCTCTTTTGACCTCTTAGCCAGTTATATAGGATATCTCTTTTCTGCTGGCTTTTGGTTTATATAAGAGTAGTGATCTCATTTACCAAGAAAGCTCAAGCATCAAGGCAGGATGAATAGTTATCTATTATACTCATTACTATTTACTACTTTTGACTGCTTTCTTTGATCTTATCTTATCTCATTTCCTCTTATATCTTATCATGCCATGTGATTAAATCTAGCCTTTGTATCTTATATAGTATAGCCTTTATTTTATTGTAGTCTAGACTTTCTCTAATATTATGGCCTAGCTTTCTAATATCTTATCTTATCTTTATCTTGCCCTCTTTTACCAATTACTTCTTATTTGCCATTGGTTCCTATTTAGTTTTCCTTTGCCCTATTTCCTTATTTAGCATTGTTATCTGTATATTAGCTACCTTATATATTTCTCATGGCCTGGTCCATGCATAATCTGTAGCAATATATAAAGAAAAGCAAGAACATATATATTACAATCTTGGCTTGACAATAAGAGCAATAAGAAGACAAATAATGGCAGAACACTGTTTAATCTCTAAAATGGGCCAGGCAAGAAAAAAGAATTACTCAGAAGTGCTTAAGACTAAAGAAATTACAAAGATATGCCAAGAAAGGCTAATATCACAAGTTGTCAAGTCTAAAGAGACTTAACTCACCCAGATACTCTATTATAATCCATGTACACAAACCAATACAAAGTAGCTATATTGAAAATGAGTTAAAAAAGTTGTTATAGCTTTTTGCTATTCTATCCTTAATACTTGAGTTGGCCTTGATGGACACTCCTAATCCTATCCTGGAATGCTAGTAAGGCTTTTAGCTAGTGGCCCCTAACTAGGTAATTAGAAAAAATGATGGTTCTATATAAAGCCTAGTGGGCTTAGTAACCAAGAAGCTATGCCTTAAGAGAGCTAGAGTGAATCTCTTTTTGGGACAGACTTAAAATCAAGAGGGTCTCTTGTATAAACCTTTAGCTAAGAGGTCAAGAGAGCAAGACTGGGGAAATCCCAGCTTGCACCCCCTGTCTTATATATTGCCAGTGCTTATGCACAGACCAAGTACAGGAGGCCTATCCTAGACTATACTATCTATGAATACCAATAGCAGTAACCTTTCAACTAATATATAAAAAATGGAGAATGCATGGGGCAGGAATAAGAAGTAAGGCAGTGGCCTCATGGATCAAGGGATTGGAATGGAAGAGAAGCCACACCAGGAAGATATAGGAGAATAAAAATGCACTGGTTCTCAGAAATGAAAGGGACATGGCCACCATAAGGCTAAGAAGATCCAATCTGGATCTCTGCCACAGATGCAGATTCTAATCTAGATCCTAAGATCAGATATCATTGGGGACTATACCTGGATCTCATCTGAGATCTGCCACATTATGTGACTGATACCTGGTACAGGAAAAATACTCTGATATAAAGGACTTAGCCTTAGCCTAGGGTTATCCTTATAAGGGTACTTGTTCACATGATCATGTGCTTCTGGTTACATGACTATGCAACCATTCACATTACATGCTCAATAGTTCCCATAGTCACATGCTTGAGACCATTGTGTTTGCTAGTTGCATAACAAGAGTAGTATAAACCATAACAATAAATTGGTTTTCCAGTCTAGAGCACTTGTTAACCTTGTTTTCTTGTTAACCTTGTTATCTTGTGCCTTTTCTAGGCTGCTATTAATTTGTTCTTCCTAGTCTGGGCATTCTTCAAGGTGGTTTCTGTTATGCTAGGCCCAGGTAGAAACTAACATAGATCTTATGGCTATAGGCTAGGTAAAAGGCTTGATAAATAATTAGTCTTGAATGCTAAAAGTAATGGTATGAATATGGAATGGCACTGTATATTTCTCAGTGAAGGTTGGAGACAAGCAAGAATGCAGGGCTTATAAAGAACTAAGTAATGCTTGCCAACAAAGGCTGCAAGCAGGAAGCTTTCTTAAAAGGGTAAACTGAGGTCTCAAAGTTGTGCAGAGAGGAACAAGGTGGTATAAGGCAGAAGTAGCATAAGAAACAAGGGAATGAAGTATGCTACTTATAATAAGGAAAAGCAAGGTTCAAACTCAATTGAATAAGTTAGAGTAGATAACTACTGGTAAGTAAGTGATCCATATGGAAGTGGATGGATTGTAAAGGAAGCATGCTATAAGTAGTAGCTGGTGACTAAAGGAATGTTCTGGAACAAGAAAGTCTAAAAATTCTAGAATGTAATAAAAAAGCATTAGAAATGCATAAAGATCAGAAGCTGGAACATAAGAGGGAAAAAAAGGAAACCAATCATAATATTACCCTCCCAGTATATTCAACAACCCAGTTGAACAATCAGAGAGACTAGAAAGAGGAGGCAGGTAATCTAGTGATATTGGCCCAGCCAATATTGTTGATAACATTATTATTACTGAAATGATAAGAAGATAGAGGGGGTGGGAGAGATAGAGGAGTGTAGTGATAGAAACTGTGGGAATACCTGGAGAAATGTGAGAAGCTGTAAAAAGAGCCATAAAGGGAGTGGAAATGAGAGGATAAAAAAGACAATTGCCAAGATAAAGGATAGTAATGCAAATAGTAATCCTGGTTATGGCCAGATTGCCATTACAAGCACATGGGACATTGGTAAACTATGCAGTCAATTGCCAATGTCTGAGTGCATGGTACTAAAAGCAACCATCTTGATAGCAGGAGTGGAATGTAGAGAGAAAGGCATGGCTATGATGGCTAGTCCACCAGTGTTCAACTCTAGTAAGAGTGGCTGCCTTGTTATGTGCTTGTTACAGCTCCAGCCTAACATAATGGTCACATGTGACCATGAGAGTCTGTTGAGCATGTGATGCTCTGGTCATGTGATCAGAAGCACATGATCATGTGAACAAGTTGCCTTATAAGGCAAACCCTAGGCCAAGGTTAGCATCTATATCTCAGAGTATTCCTTCACCAGGTCTGGTTATGTGATGTGGCAGATCTCTAGATGAGATCTAGATCCATCCAATGATATCTGATCTTATGATCTAGATTAGGATCTGATCTGTGGCAGAGATCCAGATGGATCTCCTCAGCCTCCAGGTAGCCATGCCTCTTTTATAAAACCACCAGTGAAATGGTTGTCGCTAAACCATTGCTGAAAACTGTGGTTGAACTCCTAGTGATCGCTCTACTATCTTAAGAGACTGGGTTTTAACTAGATCCCAGTGGAACTAGGCAAGAGAAGTAATGGAGAAGGGTCAAGGACTTGTATAAAGCGCAAGGCTCAAGTGCACAAGACTAGGAGATTCCCAGCTTGAGCCAGCCTCTTTATATATGCTACAAAGATGTGCACGGACCATGTAAATGGCTCCGGCCCTAAGTATGCTACAGTCAGCTGACCAATGGCAATAAAGGAGTGAGTACCTTAGCAGTTCCATGAGGAGACTGCTAGGCAATGATGTCATGGTCTAGGTTGTGATATGTGAAGAAGTGAAATGGTGAAATGGTAAAATGGTGTCCCACGGTCACGTGATGTGAAAAGTGAAAAATGATTATAACATTACCCCATTTTTAGGTCTTGGATTCCAGACGAGACAAGGGCAGAGCTGAGGAAGAAGTAAAGTTCTTGTACGGAGAGAAAAGTGAATGGAAATTGGAAAGAGTGAGACTGCTTAGTTTTTGAGGTGCAGCAGGATTTTTGATATGAAAAACCTCAATAGCTTGTGGTGCATGCTTGAGGTTGACCTCGGGTTCCCAGGTGTGATCAGAAACATAATAGCCTTTCCAATCAACCAAATATTCCAACTTTCCCCTTTTTACTCGTGAGTCAACAATTTCATGTACTTCCCACTCTTCATGACCCTCCTCTGTGATTTCGATGGGATCTGGTCGAATAACAGGTTGATTCGGAAGGGGATCATGATAGGGTTTAACACGAGAGATGTTAACCACTGGATGGATGTGAACTGAGGCGGGCAACTTAAGTCATACAGCATTTGATAGGACATCAAGAATCTTGTAAGGCCCTATCCACTTCTGAGTGAGCTTTTTAGAAGGGTATGGAAGAGATAGATGTTTGGTGGATAACCACACTTCTTGGCCTTTCTTGTAAGGTGGTGCCTCTGATTGTTTGGATGCGGATTGTCTTTTCATACGCTCTTGAGCTTCTCGTAAAGCATGCTGAGTTTTCTCATGAGAGTGAGCAAGTTCTTGAGCGAAGGAGCTGGATGGAGAGGATGGTTCAAAACCAAGATGGAGAACATATCTTTTAGTGATTGCGAAGGGTGAAGTCTTGATTGCAGAGGAATATGCATTGTTATGAGAAAATTCCACAATCTTGATCCAACTAGCCCACTGATCCTGTCTTTTGGCAATGAAAAGGCAAAGATATTGTTCCAGCTCCCTGTTAATCCGTTCTGTTTGTCCATCAGTCTGGGGGTGGAAAGCTATGGACAGTTTTTGGGAAATGCCAAGGGAGTGGCATAGCTCTTGAGTAAAAGCAGAGGCGAACTGTGGGCCTCTATCCGACACAATGGAAGAAGGGAGCCCATGTCGACACCAAACGTGGTCTCGAAACATCTGGGCTAAATGAAGAGAGGAGGTTTGTGAAAAAGAACAAGGAATAAAAACCACCTCTTTTGAAAATTGATCCACGACTACTAAAATCACATCATATCCTGATGATACTGGAAGACCTGTAATGAAGTCTGTGAAGATGTCTTTCCATGGCGAAGATGGAACAGGTAAAGGTAAAAGTTGACCTGCTGGTGCTTTTTGTAAACCCTTCATGAGGGAGCACACTTGGCAGGTTCGTAAATATTTGTTGACATCTTTTGTTTGATCTGGCCAATAAAACCATCTTTTTAATAAATGTAGAGTTCTTTGTCTACCTCCATGTCCTGCAATGGGAGAGTTGTGACAATGTTGAATGGCCTCTTGCCAGAGAGGTTCAGGAATGAAGAGAGCATTGGTATCAGGATGGGTATAGTACTTGTTGTCATGATTATAACACAACCCCAGGGGTGGGGTAATGTCATGTGAAGCAAGAATAACCTGCAAGAGAAAAGAATTGGAGAGGGAAATGGGGCAGTTGGGGAAAAAAAAAGGTGCCAGGATGACAACATTTTTATTTGGTTCAGCAAGGATGTCACCATGATTGGCCCAGCGAGAGAGTGCATTAGCACAACCATTGGTGGGTCCTGGCTTATAAACAATGGTAAAATGGTATTCCATAAGGGTTTCCACCCATTGAGCCTGTCGAGGGGAAAGATCCTGAGGTTTCCGCCAGTGTTCCAATGCTTGGTGATCAGTTCAAATTTCAAAATCAGGACGATCAATAAGCAAATGGTGCCACTCTCGAAGAGCACTAATAACAGCCCAAAGTTCCTTATCATAGATAGGATAATTGCACTCAGCACTAGAAAGAGAATGGGAAAGAAAAGCGGCCAGGCACCATTGTCCGTCCACCAGATAGGAAAGAACTGCACCAATAGCAATATTGGAAGCATCAGTTTTGACGCGAACAGGTTTGGAGGAGTCGGGATATACAAGGAAAGGGGCTGTGGACATGATGGATTTAAGCTTGTCAAAAGCTTGTTGGTGTAACAGGGTCCAAAGGAAAGGTGTGTCTTTGTGAGTAAGATCATTAAGGGGTCTCACAATATGACTGAAACCCTGAATAAAACATCTGTAATAATTTGCCAACCCTAAAAAGGCCTGGACTTGTTTCAAAGAATGGGGAATAGGCCATTCTTGGATAGCTGCAACCTTGTTTTTTTGCATTTTGACCCTGTCTTTAGAGACAACCATACCAAGATAATCAACCTTCTCTTGAACAAAGTGACATTTGGATGGTTTAAGGAAGAGGTCATGAGTGCGAAGGCACTCGAGAACAGTACAGATGAGTTTTGAATGTTCTGCCTTCGTTTTACCCTTAGAGAAAATGATGATGTTGTTGATGTAAATGAGAACAAAGGGCCATAGATTGTGAAAGATATCATTGACCATGTTCTGAAATGTGCCAGGGCTGTTGCACATGCCAAAGTACATGACAGTAGGTTCGAAGGCACTGATGGGGGTGGTGAAGGTGCCTTTCCATTTATCACCTTCTTTCATGTGAATGTTGTTATAACCCCATCGAAGATCTAATGTGGTGAAAAGATCTGCTCCTTTAAGTTGATCGATGAGGGTGGAAATGAGGGGTAACAGATAGGCATTCTTGACTGTCCAAGAGTTAAGATAGTGATAGTCGATGACCATTCACTTTCCTCTGTCTTTTTTCCCAATAAAGAATACTGGAGAAGTCTGAGGGGATTTGGAGGGTCTAATGTATCCTTTCGCTAATTCTTTGGATATGAACTTGCGAACTTCTGTCATTTCTGAATCAGAAAGCGGGATAACATGACCTTTCTTGGGGACAAAGTTCTCTTTTAATTCCACTGTGTGGTCCCAAGGCTTTTGCAGAGGCATTTGTTCAGAAGCTTTCTGAGAGAAGACGCTTAAATACTCCCAAAAGTCCTTTGGTACTTGTTGGCGTAAATCTTCTTCTTCCGTGACCAGTGAATGAATTTTGACTGGAGAAGATTCGAAACTGATGGTCTTATTTCTCCAATCTATTTGCAGATTATGGCGTTTAAGCCAATCATATCCTAATGTTAGCACTGATCCTCCTAAATTGGTGACAAATGCCTGAATATCTTCTTCATGAATGCTGCCGCTTTTATTTGCCATTCGTGTTCGTAGCAGTACTCAAGTAGATACTTCACTGATGTTGCCTTGGGAGCCATCTGCATTGATTACTTGAATGCTCCGCGATAATGGTATTTCATCTAGCTCGAATTTCTTGATAAATTTCTTATCCACGAAAGTAGTGGATGCTCCAGAATCTATGAGAGTGAATTCAGTTCCCATATCTTTCCATTCTTTTCCTTGCCAAAGCAGTTGCTTTGTAAGACCTTGAATTTGTACTTTGATGTTAAATTCATCTTTTTCGTAGGTCTTAGTTGTTTCTTGTTCAAGAGTTTTATAATTTAAAAGATGAGTACTTGCTTGCGAAAAAGTGGAAAAAACCTTTTTTTTCTTTTTTGTTAGAGGAATTAAGCATCACTTTTTTGTCACCTGTGACCGAGCTCTTTCGAGACCCCTCTGAGGTGGTAACTGAAAATTTATTTAAGTCCACATTACAGATACTATCTAAGTTCCTGCAAGTGTCAATGGGAGAAAGAGAAAAGCAATCGGAAGATGAAATTAAAGGAAAACCTTGAATACCTTGACTACTTAAGATCCTGTCTGAAAACCCTGTTTCGCCTCCATGGCAAACTTATCCCTAAAATAGGCCTCAGCTTCTTCTACTGAGGACCAAGGCATTCCTTGGGTTTGTCCTTGGGTTGACTTTCTTTTTTCTTGTTCGGCTTCTGCTGCGAGCTTGCGCATGTTAATTGGTTCAGCCGTATGCCAACCATGCGCGTCCGGCTCTGCGGAGAAGTCTCCATAGCGAATGATTCTGGATTGGAGGGGTTTAAAATTGGGGGGAGAAGTGAAAGGAAGATTAGAGAGACATTCTTTTGCCAGATGCCCCTTCTTGTGACACTTGAAACATTCTCTAGTGTCTGTAAAGGACTGTTGTCCTATCTCCATTGGCGCGCCTTTACCTGGCTGTGTCCCAACTGGAGTGAATCTCGGAGGGGGAGGGATCCACTGAGGATGAGGTTGGAATTGGTTAGAGGGGTTCCTCGGAGAAAAAGGGGAGGGTGGCATAAAACCTGAACAAGGAGCGAAAGGTCTTGATTGATATTGTCCTTGTAAAGGATTTCCTTGCTCTATTGCCAACCTTTCATATGCTCTCCCTATCGTGCGGAATTGCTCTACTTGTTCCAGGTACCTCATCTTTGGACCTTGCATCAACGCTTGAGAGTAGATCCGATACTGGACCCGTCTTCTTATTAGCTGAATCGCGTGTTCCTCACTAATCTCCACATCTTTCTTTAACACCTCGAATTCCTGGAGATATAGATCAATAGATCCTCAGTAAGATAGAGCCTCCAACTTTCTCAAGGCTTTGTGGGCTAATTCTTCTATGTGGAAATAACTTTTGATTTCTGCCCATAGATCCCAAAAGTCCAGCCAAGCCGATACTCCCAGTCTTCTTCCTTGGTTGTCCATATTTCCTTCAGCATTCAGATATTTTTCCAAGGTTATTTGGGTGAATGCCCCTGCTCATCCTTCTAATCGGGAAAGAACTGCTGCTACTAAAATTCTGTTATTTTTCCAATCATGCTTCACCACCCATACTCTCATTTTTACCGACCAAAATCTCCATGTTCATCGGTTGCCATCTCATTTGCCTGGATCCTCTATCTTTTTTGCTCCTATTAATTCCTTCACCTTATCCTCAATACTCGAAGGATCTCCAGACATCTTCGATGGAGATTGAGGCTGCTGTAAGGTTTGAAAAGGATGTGGGGGGGAAATCGGGAAGGGAATCCACTGGGATTGGTGAGGGGGTTCTTTCCGAGTGATGAATAACAAAGCCAGGTATGGGGGAGATGCTGCGATGTCTGGTGACTGGGGAATCGGTGAACCTAACTCTAGAACTTCCTCAGGCTGCTCCTCGCTCAACTCCTCATCGAACCCTCGTTGATCTCTTGGGACGGACACCTTGCTTCTTTAGATGATAAAGGATTGGTTCACCACAGACCTTTCTAAGTCGCCTGCTAGGGGTCCTGAGAGAATCTGAAGAGCAAAGGGATCTAAGCCTTTCTGTGGTTGCTACCTTTCTATCCCTAGCTTTTGTTGCCTCGAAGTCCCTCTGGACCTGGTGATCGAATGCTATAAATCTTCTTGTAAACAACTCTGCTCCTAGTAAATCGTCCTCAAAACCTAAAATCGCTTCTTCGACAAACTGAAACAACTGTTCTTCATGACCCCAAATGTGAACTCTTTTTGCTGGCATAAAACTGGAAAACACCTGATGACTTTCTTTTTCTTCTGAGCAATGACTAGTGGCTAGTCTTGTGCAAGTGAAACAGTTGTCACTAAACCATTGCTGAAAACTGTGGTTGAACTTCTAGTGATCACTCTACTATTTTAAGAGACTGGGTTTTAACTAGACCCCAGTGGAACTAGGCAAGAGGAGTAATGGAGAAGAGTCAAGGACTTGTATAAAGCGCAAGGCTCAAGTGCACAAGACTGGGAGATCCCCAGCTTGAGCCAGCCTCTTTATATATGCTACAAAGATGTGCACAGACCATGTAAATGGCTCCGGCCCTAAGTATGCTACAGTCAGCTGACCAATGGCAATAAAGGAGTGAGTACCTTAGCAGTTCCATGAGGAGACTGCTAGGCAATGATGTCATGGTCTAGGTTGTGATATGTGAAGAAGTGAAATATGAAGAAGTGAAATGGTGAAATGGTGAAATGGTGAAAAGGTGTCCCATGGTCATGTGATGTGAAAAGTGAAAAATGATTATAACAACCAGGTGCTTCTCTTCCATTCCCCTCACCTTATCCATGAGGCCACTGCCTCACTTCTCATTGCTGCCCCATGCCATTTATATATCTATTAGAGATACAAGCACCTTATGCTATTGGTGGCCATAGATAGCATAGTCTAGGGTAGGCTCCCTGTAGATTGTCCATGTGAGGACCTTGACAATATATAAGGCAGGGAGTGCAAGCTGGGTTTTCCCCAGTCTTGCTCTCTTGACCTCTTAGCTAGATCTACAGCTTTGATCTCTAGTCCATTCCTGTTATGGGAAACTCCCCATATCCTTCTGCTTCACTGCCACCTTGGTGAGTGCCTTCCTAAATGTCTGCTAGGGCTTTTAGACTAGTGGCCCCAAACTAGGCATGAGAGAATGTCAGAGCCAGCACAACCCTAGAGAGCTCAGGGGGATCCCTAAAGAGGAACAGCTGGGAGATCGTAGAGATCTCTTGTGTAATCTCTAGACTAAGAGACAAGAGAGTGAGACTGAGGAAACCTCAGCTCACCACTCCCTGTCTTATATATTGCTGGTCAAGGTGCATGGACCAACTACAGGGAGCCTACCCTAATGTTAGCTATCAATGTAAACCAATAGCCTAAGTAGCTCGTCTCCATAATAGATAAGGGAATGCATGGATTGTGTGATAGGAGTAAGGCAAGGGCCTCGCGGATATAGGATGGAGAGAAGAAGCCACACCATGAGGATGTGGGAGAATGGAAGGGAAGCACTGCCCTGGTTCTATGAGAATGGCATGGCTGCCTGAAGGCCGAGGAGATCTATCTAGATCTCTGCCACAGATCAGATTCTAATCTCCATTAGAGATATCATCAGATAGATCTAAGATCTCATCTGAGATCCAGCCACATCATGTGACCTCGCAAGTGCCAGGGAATACTCGTAATAAGAACTACTAACCTTAGCCTAGGGCTTGCCTTATATGGAAGCTCGTTCGCATGATCACATGCAACTGATCATCTGACCAGCACATCACATGCTCAAAGGTTCCCACAGTCACATGAGACCATCGTGTTAGGCTTGCACCGTAACAACATGTCCCTGGTCACATGACTATGCAACCATTCACATTATGTGCTCAACAGTTCCCATGGTCATATGCTTGAGACTGTTGTGTTTGCTAGTCACATAACAAAAATAAAAACTTATTAAAACAGTTTTTTCACTTTGAATTCCCATTACATATATTGAACCCTAAAGTGCTGTAAGATGATTATATATTCTAGGTAAGTAATATATTATGTCATTTTTATGTCACTAATTAGCATGTAGCATATAAAAACCCTACCATTACAAATAAATTCTCTTATTTCTATTATAAAACATCTTTTTTCTGCTCAAAGAAATAATATCATTTCTCTTGCCTCTTTTAATCTTTTCTGTAGGAAAATTATCATGATAGTTATCCTTCAAAACTTTCTTTTACCAATAAATGTGCTATTATTCAACAAATTCTTACTAAAAAGGCCAGTAATACAGTTCAGGCCACTTATTTCATTAATTCTATTGTCAGTACTCCTGTATGCCCACAAACAGTTAGGAATACCCTCAAGGAAGCTTCTCTAAAAGCTGTGGTAAAGAAGAAAAAACCTCTTATCTCTGCTATCTATTAAAAAAGCAGGTTGATCTTTGCTTTAAAGTACTAACATTGGACTGTGAAGGACTAGAAAAGGATGATTTCTAAGAAAATCAAAGATACAGTCAAATTTAAAGGAAAATTACTTATGATATGAAACTATATTGGATGGAATGGTATGGGAGTTTTAAGTAAGGTTATGGAAAGGATGGATGGTGAACAGTATGTGGCTATTTTGAAGAAAGAATTGTTGCAAAGCATGAAGAATTCTGGAATTTCTTTAGACAAAATTATCTTTTAGCAAGATAATAATTCCAAGTATATCTCTAGAAAAGCTCAAATCTGATTTAAGGAGCAAGATATCAAGCTTCTGAATTGGCCTGCTCAATCTCTATATCTTAATTCTGTTATGACTCCAGCCTAACACAATGGTCTCATGTGACCATGGGAACATATTGCCTTTCAAGGAAACCCTAGGTTATGGTTGAGTTCTTATTATTTAGTATTCAGATGGACTATTCTCTTGCACAGGACAGGTCACGTGATGTGGCAGGATCTCTAGATGAGATTGTGGCAGAGATCCATTGGATCTCTGAGGCCTCACAGTGGCCACACCCTTCATAGATCTGGATCAGTGCTTTCCTTCCATTCTCCCACATCCTCATGGTGTGGTGTACCTCTTTCCCATCACATTAGATCTGTGAGGCCACTGCCTCACTCTCCATGTACAATCCATGCCCATTCCATATCTCATATCTATTACTAAGGTATGAACCCCTTATGCTATTGGTTTACATAGATAGCACACATTAGGGTAGGCTTTCTGTAGTTGGTCTGTGTGCGGACCCAGGCAATATATAAGCAGGGAGCTAAGACTGGGGTTTCCCCAGTCTTGCTTTTCTGTGACCTTAGTTGGTTTATATACAGAACCCTTGTGATCTCTTAGCCATCTCCAAGAGGAGGATCCCTTTGAGCTCTCATGAGGCGACTCCTTTGGACTAGTGCCATCGTATTTCCATTCAAGGCCTAGTTAGGGGCAACTAGTTTAAAAGCCTCATCAGCAGCTTAGACTTGAGACATTCACCAAGAAAGACCTGAGACTCAAGACAGGATGGCTAGACAGCCATAACAAATTCTATTGAATATACTTGGGGTTATTTGAAAAGATGCCTTTTAGGTTATATAAGGGCATCTACAGAAGTTCATCAATTATAAGATAGAGTAATTATTATGATGCTTTTTTCATTTTCTTGATCATGTGACTTTATCTTATCTTTATCATGTGGTTATCTAATCTTTTATCTTATCAGAACATATAACAAGTCATCTGACTCAGGGCTTAGAGTTAGCCTCATGTTTTTAGACCCTGCAGGGTTAGTTTAATCTCCATTTACTTCTTTTCTTTTCCATTCTCAGAAGCTGGACTCTTGATGATTCCCAAGCATGCTTCTCTTCTTTTTGATCCCCATGTCTCATATATGGAAAATTTTCCTATCAGGGTCTTGATCCATGCATATTACTGTAACATATATAAACTGTAGCTTTACCATTTCAAAGCCCTCAGCTTTGAGCACTTGTATCACACTCATGTTAACTTGATGCTTCCCTTACTTGATTTCTGTGAAGAAGTATTAAATATGGATAAAAATCATGCTTAGAAGGATTCAAGCAGTTATTAAGGCCAAGGGAAGTCTGTTATAATATCTCTTTTCTTTTCTTTTCTTTTCTTTATTTTTCTTTTCTTTTCTTTTTTTTGCTCTTTTCATGGGTTATGTTATGCTAGGCCTGGGTAGGGTCAAGTATAGACCTCAAAAAGAGGGAACTACTAGGAAAGGTGAGCTTAATGAGGGTCAGCTCAGGGTCAAGGGTAAGATGTGACACAAGGATGACATTAGGGGTACTTAGATAAGGGATCAAGTAATGGCAAGGATTCTGGCTTGTGAAGTATGATCAACAATGGGTGTTGACAAAGTTCAAGGGTGTTCCCTCTTGTGCACTGATGCATGAACTAAGAGAGATGAATTACCAGGACATACTGAGGTATTAAGATAGCAAGGTAGAGGTACATAGGTACTAAGGTAAAAAGTAGCATAAGGAGATGAAAGGTAAAGTACACTACTTTATAATACAGCTAATAAGGTTCAGACTCAGTGGGATGAGTCATAGGAATGATGAATGCTAAATAAATGATCTGTGTGGAAACAGATGAAATGTCAAGGAAGTGGCCAATAAGTAATACTCAATAACAGATGTGCAAGAAGCAGGTTATGAGTAAAGGCTGCTGAGTAATGGAACATTCTGGAATGGGAAAAAGTAAAATGTTCCAGAATAAGAACAAGAAAGCATTTGAGATACACAAAGAGGAAGCTAGGGCAAGGTATTATGTCACATTTTTCCATTTCTTGATCACATGACCTTTATCTTATCTTTCCACATGGTTATCTAATCTTTGATCTTATCAGGGCACATGATGGGTCACATGACTCAGGGCATAGGGTTAGCCTCATGGCCTTTAGACCCTGTGCTTCTTTTTATTTCCACTTCTTCATTTCCATTCCAGAAGCTGGACCCTTGATGGTTCCCACAGATGCTTCTATTCTTTTTGATCCCTGTGCCTCATGATGGGAATGTTCCTATCAGGGGCTTGGTCCATGTGCAGAGCATTGTAATATATAAGCTGTAGCCTTAGTGTCTCAAGACTCTAGTCTTGAGCACTTGTACTATACTCATGTTAACTCAAGAACTCCTCTTGATTTATCCCTTCTCTTTTGAGTTCATGGCACTTCAAACTTGAGGTGCATAACACAAGGAAAAAGAAAAAAGATAAGGGAAAACATAACAGGTTATGCAATCTCAACTTATCTTACCATATAGTTATCTAGCCCCTTACTCTATTAAGCACATAGCATGGATCAGAGGGCAAAAGTCAGGGTTCAGGGTATAGGGATCTGCTTATCAGGGTCCTGGTCCATATACTATTCTTATAGTATAAATATAGTAGTATAGCATTGCAAAGCTTTAGCTTTGAGCACTTGTTGTGTAGCCCTGTGTATCTTATAGCTCCCATCATTCCCTGTTTGCTTTTGGCTCTAGCTGAGGGTGGTTTAGTGCCCAGTGAACACAGGGCATTACAAAGTCATATCAGATACTAAATACCATATTCTATTTAAAGTCAAAAAACTATCCCAATAAGTTGTTATTTTGATATGGTTGCCATGTTAGCAAAACATAACCAAATGATTTGATCATTGGACCAATAGAAAGCCAAGAGCAAGTACTATATTTCATACACTTATAGCCTAGCATAATTGTTACGACTCTGGATACCAGAGGCTACACCTAGACTGTGGATGGAAGAGGAGAAACACGGAGAAAACCCTAGTGGTGGCTTGATATGAGGAGCAACTGAGGATGACTCTAGAAGAGGAAGACGAAGAGGACTCGTATGAGACACATGCGCGAGACTGCCTAGATCCTGTGCCGCTGAAGGGCCTGGTTTCCTAAGAAGAGCTTGATCTTCAAGCCTAAACTGCCTATGCTTCAAAGTGATAAAGTCTGAGGGACTTTAGCACTCTGGCTCGGCCTTTATATACTACTCTAAGATGTGCACGGACCAGGTACATCCGTGTCTACCCTGAAGCTGTATAGTAAGCCAACCAGTAGCATATAGTGAGCAGCCTCGTGTAGGCCATAAGGGAAATGCATGGATCATATATGAATGAAGTGGGGGAATGGAAGGTAAGGGGTGAGGACACAGCGAGGACGGGGATCTCAATCCACAGATGAGATCCATCGGCAGATCCATCAGATCCATGGAGATAGATCAGATCCAGGATCAGAAAGATCCAGGGGAGATCCAGGGAAGATCTCTAGATATCCTCGTGGTCACTAACCTTATGAGAACTCGTATAGTATTGCTTAGTCCTAAGCTAGGGTTTAGCCTGATAAGGGTTGTGATTCCCACGATCACGTGAGAGTGAAAGTGGTCATTGCATGGTTTGCAACAATAATAATTAGTAGTTATTAATGGCCATTACATTTAGTGCAAAACATGCAAATATTGGGACAGTTTTTTGAGCCACTGTATGTGGTGCACCCTTGCACAGCTCAGGGTCCTGATTTTATGAAGGGGTTTGGAATAGAAAGGAGAGTGGTTTCATGGCTTAACATAAAAGATAGGCAGAATAAAAAGCATCAAATCTAGTTATTGTTATGCAACTAGCAAATATAATGGTCTCTAGCATATAACTGTGGGAACTGTTGAGCATGTGATGCAATCTAGTTACAATCATGTGACTGGAGAGCACATGATTGTGCAAATAAGTAGTCTTATTAGAGAAAATCTAGACTAAAGTTAAGTCTCTTTATTCAAAGTATTTTCCTGCACAGATATTGATCATGTGATGTGGCAGATCTCAGATGAAATCCAGGTACAGTCCCCAATGACATCTGATCTCATGATCTAGATAGAGGATCTAATCTGTGGCAGAAATCCAAATTAGATCTCCTTGACCTTGCTACTGCCATGCCTTTTTCATTTCCACTGATTCTATATGCATTCTCCCACATTCCCATGGCATGGCTTTTCTTCTCTTCCATTTCTTTGATCCATGAGGCCACTGCCTCACTTCTTAATATCTGCTCCATGCCTTTCCCTTTCTTATTTAATGATTAAGTACTTACTACCATTGATAATCATAGATAGCAGTAGTTTAGAGCAGCCTTCCTGTACTTGGTCTGTGTGCAGACCCTAACAATATATAGGGCAGAGAGTGCAAGCTAGGATTTCCCCAGTCTTGCTCTCTTGACCCTTCTGCTGGTTATACAGAATTAGCTAAATGAAAGTGCACTGGTTCTCAGATATAAAAGGGGCATGGCCATCATAAGGTCAAGGAGATCCCATCTGGATCTCTGCCATAGATGCAGATCCTAATCTAGATCCTAAGATTAGATATCATTGGGGACTGTACCTGGATCTTATCTGAGATCTGCCACATCATGTGGCTAATATCTGGTGCAGGGAAATACTCTGATATAAAGAACTTAGCCTTAGTCAAGGATTATCCTTATAAGGATACTTGTTTGCATGATCACATGCTCCTGGTCACATGACTATGCAACCATTCACATCACATGCTCAACAGTTCCCATGGTCATGTGCTTGAGACCATTATGTTCACTAGTTGTGTAATAGTAATAATGGAGGGTCAAAGTTGCATGGAAAAGAATTGAAGGGCTAGGGTAGCTTACTAGCAAGCACTAATTGTGAAACCAAGCATAAGCTAGGTTGGAATTGAATCCAAATCATGGAATATAACACTTTCACATTTAATTTCTTTCTGTTTCTTGTCTTTCTTTACTTCTTCCTGCCATCTTTCAGTTTTAGTCTAACATGACTTGACACTATTACCTTTGACATCTCCACTTATCTTTATAATACTTTGATATCTGCTCTTGCTTCTGAGATAACTCCAGTCTCATCTCCTTTTCTTACTTGAACTTTGCACTACTCCAAACTACAAGTACTAAACTCCTGTATATAGTACTTTAGTTCAAATATCAACAAATCCACTCCCACCTTGACTTCATGCTCACTCTAATCAAGCTTCCCAGCTCATCCTCTGACCCTCCAGGTTACTTTGGTGTATCTCCAGGCCTTAACAATATTCCTAAGAAAGTTTTAAGGATCTACTCTTGCTATGACTAGATTTAATGCTCCTTGTCCTGCCTATCTCTTGTGTTGAGCCATAAAACTGCTCTCCTCTCTATCTCCAATTTCTTCATGAATTAGGATTTCAAGCTATGCAAGGGCATATCACATAAGATAAAGCCAAGTGCTATTTAACCTTAGGAAAACTCCCCTTGATCCATTCTGGAAAACCTCTGGACTTCTTTAGAAGCCCCTGGAGCTATGTCTTCCTCTGTTATAATCATTTTTTACTTTTCACATCACGTGACCGTGGGACATCTTTTATTCTTTCACCTTTTCACTTCTTCACGTCTTCACATTGTCACATTGTCACATCGTCACAGTTCACTCTTTCACACCT
>JBBPJW010000546.1:0-26742 GCA_038088935.1 Pulveroboletus aff. viridisquamosus
AGGGGGCCTACCCTAAGTATGCTATCTATGGATCACCAATAGCATAAGGGGCTCATACCTCTAATAGATATATGAAGGAATGCATGGGGCGTGAGGTAGGAGTGAGGCAGTGGCCTCATGGATCAAGAGTGGGGAATGGAAGAGGAAGCACTAGTCCTGAGAGGTGTGGCTGCCTGGTGGCCAAGGAGATCCCATCTGGATCTCTGCCACAGATCAGATCCTAATCCAGATCAAGAGATCAGATGTCATTGGATAGATCCAGATCTCATCTAGAGATCTGCCACATCATAACTAAGGTGTGCTTAAGGAATACTCTGATATAAGGAATAGGACTTAGATCTTAGCCTAGGGTTTGCCTTATATGGCAACTTGTTCGCACGGTCACGTGCAACTGATCATGTGACCAGTGCATCTCGTGCTCTAAGGTTCCCATGGTCACGTGAGACTGCTGTGTTAGGCTGGAGCCATAACAGCACTTGTCAATAAAAGCTTCCTTTGCATGTTGGTCTGCTAGTCTGGCCTAAAAATGGCATAGTTTCATCAACCAAAAAACTTCCTACTTGATGCACAGGTCAACTCCTTCTGTAAACAAAAAGTACTTGCTGGTTTATGCTTAGTCTTGAGCTCTGGGTGATTGTGGAAAAGGAATGTAATAAAGCTTTGAGCAAGTGTTATGCACATCAATATTGATGTGCCACAAGCTCAGAAAGAAAAGAGATTGGAATACAAGGGAAGCCTAGAGTTAATACAAGTATGTTACAAGTGCTCAAAGCTATAGTATTTATATGGCTATAGAGTGCACATGGATCAAGTTCCTAATGGGAACATTCCCATACATGTGTCATGGGGATCAAAAAGAAGGGAAGCCTCTGCAAGAATCTTCAAGGATCTCTGCTTCTAAAATGGAAGAGAAGAGATAAAAATAAAAAAAGTACTAGAAATGGAAAAGAAGCCAGCAGGGTCTGAAGACATGAGGTTAATCCTATGCCCTAAGTCAGATGACTTGTCACATGCCCTGATAAGATAAAAGATTAGATAATCACATGATGATGATAAGATAAGATCATATGATCCAGAAAAAGAAAAACATGTTATAACAAATAGTCTCTAGCTAAATAGTGCTAGTTGTTATAATCATTTTTACTTTTCACATCATGTGACCCTGGGAACTCTTACATTTTCACATAAGCACATTCTAGAACATTCCAGACCATAATATCACTACCTGGCAGTTATTATAAGGTACTGCTAAGGTACTTGCTCCTTTTCTGCCATTGGTCTGCTTACCATAGCATAGTTTAGGGCAGACCCTAGTTACATGGTCTGTGTGTAATTCTGTAGCATACAAAAGGGCTGGTGCAAGCTGGAATTACCCTAGTCTTGCACACTTGAGCTCTTGGGCTTTATACAAGGCACTTGACTCTTCTCCTTTATTCCCTTTTGCCTAGTTCACTGTGGATCTAGCACAAAACCACAGCTTTAGGATTGTGCTCACTATTTTAGTATCAGGACATGAGAATAGGACAGCTAGTAGCCATTTCACTAGTGTATAACAGAAGACATGAGGCTAATCCTTAAGATAAGGTCATGTAATCAAGGAATAAAAAAATGCATTATAACAATTTCTTCATATTCACTTCATATATCTCTTATTATATACAGTTAAGTAATTACTGCCATTGGTGGCCATAAATAGCAGTAGTTAAGGCAGCCTTCCTATACTTGGTCTGTGTGCATGCACTGACAATATATAAGGCAGGGAATACAAGCTGAGTTTTCCCAGTCTTGCTCTCTTGACCTTTACCTCAAATTCTCATCTGACCTTCAGGCAGAGGCTTCTACTGGCTTCACCATTGTCACCTGTGCTTTGGCCTTATACAGGTCTCTAGTGTACTTTTTCTATTTCAGCCTAGTTGAAATCACTGGTACAAAAGCCTCTCCAGTAGTTTGAGCACAAGTAAGGAATATTCACCAAGGTATTCTAAGCACAAGTTCAATGGGTAGCCTTTTTTTTCACCTCCAACCTTTTTCCACTCCCTTTTAAAATTTGAAGCACTAGAACTAGTGCAAAGGTATATCACATAAGGTAAAGCCAAGCTCTATTTGACCATTTTTTCATGAGAATTTTGAAGAAGATCCAGAGTGCATTCAGTGTTTAACAGTATATTCAAACTTTCATTTGTACTTATCTTCTGTTATTATGACCATACAATATATAACCTACTTTTAAACTGCTATTCAACCATTTCTAAGTTTTTCTGCTCATGCTTTACCAGGTTCTGCTTCACAGATCCTTTTTCCCATAGTACAGGCTAAAGAAGATCTGGATAAGTTGGAAATCTCCCTTATGTCTACTAATTATGGCACTTTTTCTAGTATTTTGGGAAATTGTTAAACATAGGCACACTCTGAATCTATTTGTGCATGTTGTCACTTTTGGTACAATTTTTGTTCCACTTTTTTTTACACTTTGAGTAAATACAACTTGGCAATATTTTCAAAGTTCCTTACTATGGCATATTTTAACACTTTTGTACACTTTGAGTAATTACCTTTACCATCAATCTGGCTCTATTATAATACCTTTTCTATACTTTTTGCTATATTTTTGCTATACTTTCCTTTACACTTTTCTACACTTTTCTCTATATTTAACTATACTTTTTTCTATACTTTTTCTATACTTTTCCAATACTGTTACACTAGACCTGGATAGGGACTAACATAGACCTTAAAGCTACAGTGGGCTAGGGAAGAGACTCAACAAAGGTCAGTCTTAGGTACTAAGAATGGTGCAAATGCAAAATAGCATTATAGTCCCTTAGTAAAGGTTGGGGACAAGACTAGGATGCTGGAGCTAGTCAAGAACTCTTGTGTGATGCTTGCCATCAAGAATGCAAGCAGAACTCCCTTGATGAGGATGGGGCAAAGGTTCAGATAATACTTGAAGGAAGCAAGATAGAATAAGGTAGAAATAGCATAAGAAACATGGAGGGGAAAGTATGCTACTTATATAGAGGCAATAAGATTCAGACTTAGTTAAATGAGTTATAGTATATGACTAAGGGTGAGTAAGTAATCTGTGTGAAAACAGATGGAATGTGATGGAAGTGAATTGTGAGTAATATTTACTAACTAAGAGAATATTCTGAAATGAAAAAAGTCTAAATGTTCCAAAATAGAACAAGGAAGCATATGAGATGTGCAAAGTTCAAAGCTAGAATGTGGAAAGAAAAGAAAAAGGGACCAATCAAAATATTATCCCCCCAATACATTCAATAACCCAGTTGAACAACCCAATGAACTAAAAGGAGGCTGGTGACCCAGTGATATTGGCCTAGCCAATGAAGTCAATGATATTGTTGTTATTGTTGGTATAATAGGAAGGTGGAGGAGATGGGAGAAATGGAGGAGCATAGTAATAGGAACCATGTGAATGCTATGAGCAAAAGGATCTGTGGAAGGAGCTGTGAGAGCTGGAGGAGGAAAAGGACTGGCAAGATAAAGATCAGCAAAGTGGGTAGTGAGCTTGATTATGACCAGGTTACCATTATAAACATATAGGGCATTGAAAGTGCCCATGACAGTGATAGAGGTAGAAAGGGGAAAGGGAGATATAACCATGGTGGCTGGTTTACCAATATTTGACATAGGTAATAATGGTAATCTCCTTAGGGAAGAGAGAAAAGGATAATGCAGATAAAGAAGAGAGGAAAGTGGAAGGGGAATGGGTCTGGGAAATCAAAGACTCATGTTCAAAGCAGTTAATGTTGGATAAGAATTTCCTGAACTCAAGCTGGTATGTGAGGTCATTGAGGATAAGTAACATCTGTCAGTGAATGGCATCAAGACCAATGTGAACAGCATTAGTATTGACTTCTGTGATATGATAAAGGAGGGTAAATGTGAGGTGAATGCATTCTACCAGGTAATAGAGAGTATAGAGGGCCCAGAGTGGGGAGTTCATGTCTAGATGGGACCTGATTGAGAGAAATAAACAGAAATCAAAAATAAATAAGCAGACAAGAGTGGAATAGTTTAAAGAGTAATCTCCAGGTTAAAGGACATGAGCAGTAATAGAAAGATCTACTGTGGCTACAGTAAATGGATTTATGAGGCAGGGAGCTGAAATGTTAATGATAAGTGGGGAAAAGACAGGGCAAAGGCCCAGAGGGGGTACTGGAATGGGGCTGGACTAAATGTTGGTAAGAGATGTGGATTTTGGGTCAGATGAATCATAAGAGGGAAAAGTTATAAGGTCATCAGTATATAGAAAGTCTATAAGAGAGGCTTGGAAAAAAAAGACAGGGAAGAGGTCAGCAGAGATTTCTATAGTATTATTGTTACACTAGGCCCAGATAGGGACTAATGTAGATCTTATTGGCTAGAACAGAGGGGAAGGCTCAATAATAGTTAGTCTAAGGATGTAATGGTGCAAATGCAGGAAATAGCACCATAGTCCCTCAGTAAAGGTTGGGGATAAGACCAGAATGCTGGAGCTGGTTGAAAATAAAGGTAATGCTTGCCAATGGTAGTTGCAAGCAGGACTTCCTTTGAAGGGTAAATTTAAAAGTTCTAATGATATTTGAGAGAACAAATAGAACAGAATGATGTTGAGACAATGTAAAGGTAGAAGTAGCATAGAGAACATGGAGGAGAAAGTGCACTACTTAAACTAAGGGGAATAAGATTGAGACTCAGTTGAATAAGTTAGGATAAGTAACTAATGGTAACTAAGTGATTCATGTGAAAATGAATGAAATATGATGGAAGTGGAGTATGAGTAATACCTGCTGACTAAGAAAAATATTCTGAATTAAAGGAAGTCCAAAGATTCCAGAATGTGAAAAGAAAGCATTGAAGATGCACAAAGTCCAAAGCTAGGATAAGAAAAAAGAAAAAGAACAGACCAATCAAAACAAATATTAGAAGAAATATAAGCATGGACAGGAAATAGTTGGTGGACTAAGGTAGGTGGGGTGGCAGGGGCAGAGGCAGGAGCAGGGATAGTGGAAACTGGGTCAACAGTAAAGTCTGGGGTAGAGCAGGAAAAATAGGTGAAGTTATAGAACATTGTTAGTGCTTGGACTTCTTGGGATACAGGGGTAGTGTTACACAACTAGTGAACATGATGGTCTCAAGCATGTGACTGTGGGAACTGTTGAGCACATGATGCAAATGGTTGCATAGTCATGTGATTAGGAGCATGTAATCATGCAAATAAGTAATCTTATAAAGATAACCCTAGGCTAAGGCTAAGTCCTATTAATCAGAGTATTCTTTTGCATCAGGTATTAGTCACATGATGTGGCAGATCTCAGATGAGATCCAGGAACAGTCCCCAATGATATCTGATCTCAGGATCTAGATCAGGATCTGTATCTGTGGCAGAGATTTAAATTGGATCTTCTTAACTTTATGGTGGCCAGGCCTCTTTTATACCTCTGATTCTATGTGCTTCCATTCTTCCACATTCTCGTGGTGTGGTTCCTCTTCCATTCCAATCCCTTGATCCATGAGGCCACTACCTCACTTCTAATCCCTGCCCCATGCTTTTTCCTTACTTATTTAATATAGGCCTTACTGCTATTGGTGACCATAGATAGTAGACATTAGGGTAGACTCCCTGTACTTGGTCTGTGCACAGACCCTGGCAATATATAAGGCAGAGAGTGCAAGCTGGGTTTCCCCCAGTCTTGCTCTTCTTGTTCTTTAAACTAATTACCTGTAAGCTTATACAAGTAGCCCACTTGATCTCTTGACCATCTCCAAGATAGAGATCCCCTTGAGCTCTCTTCTGGCAGAGACTCCTTTGATATGGCCCATTGTATTCTTTTTCTCATCTGCCTAGTTAGAGGTCACTAGCCAAAAGCCCTGCTTACAGTTTGAGGATAGAAGCATTCACCAAGGATGTCTCAAGTATTAAGGATAGGATGGCTAGGTGCCATTACATGTGGTTTATGAGGGCATGGGGAAGCTAAGGAAGGGGGGGCAAGGGAGTGAAGACATTTATATGTCTCAATGAGTTTGAAGGCATTGTAGAGATTGAACTTGAGTTTCCACAAGTCTTTTTTGGCAAAATATCCCTTTCATCAGATCAGAAAGGAGTAAAAGGAAGGTAAGCCATGATATTTTAATATCTGCTCAACTTTGTATTCTTCCTGACCTTCTTCAAGGTCTGGGGATGATGTAGGGAAATTGCTTCCATGAACATTGTTTTTATATTAGAGTGATAACAAGAAAGTGTGGAAGACCAGATGAATTTTCCAGGAGGTAAGAAGACAGAGGTGGTATGTGATGGGGGAAAGTACCTCTGTAATGATGAAAGGACCTTTATATTTGAATATGAACTTGGAATGCACAATGGAGCATTTAAGGTTTCTGACCTTAAGCCAGACTTTAGACCCTTTGATGAAAGAGATAAACTTGAAGCAGATATGGAAGGCCATATTCTGGTAAGTGAAATCATGGGCCACAAGGGCCTCATCTCTGGCTGCTGTTAGATTTTTTAGTCTGTTAGCAATGGTGAGTATAAGGATCTTGGGGATTATCAAGGGAAGAATACAGGGTTTATATCCCATCATGACATAGAACATGGATTAACTGGTAACTAAGTGGAAGTAATGGTTGTAAATGAACTTCACATGGGAGATTTGTTCTGCCCATTCAAATGAATTTACTCTATAGAAGATATAGAGGTAGATTTCAAGTTCCTGGTTAATTTATTTAGTTTCTCCATTAGATTTGGGGTAATATGCAGTGGAGAGGGAGAGGTCATAGTTAAGGAGTTTATCAAGCTCCTTTGTGAAGGCTGAGGTAAATTGGAGACCTTGATCTGAAATGATTTTGTTATAGAGACTAAAGCAGAGATAGATCTTGTGGAAGAAGAGGGTGGTAATATCCTTGGCAGTGGTGATTTTCTTGGTAGAGCATAGAATTACCCCCTTTATAAGCCCATGGTTGACAATAACCAACAGGAAATTAAAGTCATTAGAAGGTAGAAGGTCTGTAATAAGGTCACAGGAGATCATTTGAAAGGGACAGGTTATAGTGAAGTGGATGGGAAAGAGAGCAGGGTGGAGGGATGGGTGTTGACTTTGTTTTATTGGCAGATCACATAATCTTCAACAAAGCAGCAAGCATAAGTGGCCATGCTAGGCCATTAGAATTCTTGTTTCATGAGTTTAAGAGTTTTAAGGTAGCTAAGATGGCTGGCAAGGGGGTGGTTATAACAATAACAGAGGATGGATTGATGGATGGATTTGTTAGTGGGGACATAGACATGGTCTTGGTATGTAAGAAGGTTGTCATGGAGTTTTCAATCTGTGACATGCTTGTAAAGGTCTGGATGCATAGAGTTACCCCATTTGTGGAGGAGGGATAGGAATAGAGGGTCAGTTTTCACATGTTTGTGGATATGGGTGGAGAGAATTGCATTAATAATGTAACAGAAAAGGTATTTGGAAAGGGTAGTAATGAAGGAGTTGTTGGAAGGGTTCAAGGGACAAAGATCTGGGTAATGGAAGAGAGTATCAGGACCAGCAAGAGAAAAACCAGCTATGTGGTAAAGCTAGATGTTGAAGTTAGTGAAGTCAAGAAGCCATTAGGCCTGTTGGCAGTTGAGAATCTGGGGGGCACAGAAGTAAGTGAGATTTTTATGGTCCATAAAAATCTGGACAGTATATGGGAATCCTTGAAGATATTGGCATTAGGTTTTAAGGGCATGGATAATTACAAGAAGTTTGCAATCATAGATGTCATAATTCTGCTCAGTAGTGGAAAATGTCTGGAATAGATAGGAACAGGGATGCCAGTCCCTATTCAAATCTGTCTGAAGAAGAATGCCACCAGATGCATAGATAGAGGCATTTGTGGTGATGGTAAAGGGGTGGGAAAGGTCTGGAAGTTGAAGAACAGGTTATAAGAGAAAGAGAGCCTTGAGAAAGTTGAAAGATTCCTGGCAGGCTGAAGTCCAGGATCAAGAAGCTGTCTTTTTAATGAGATCAAGGAGAGGGCAGGTAATGAACAAGTAGTTGGGGATGAATTGCCTGTAGAAGTTAGTAAAACCCAGAAAGAAAGAAATATCCTTGACTTTTTAGGGGCCACTTGGCAATTCTGTTGAGTTTGATGAAGTTTATGGTGAGTTCACTGGAGTGAACAATCATGCCTAAGTATTTAACCTTGGGTAAGGCAAAAGTATATTTCTTCAGTTTTAAATGGAGATCAAGATCTGCCATATATTGTAGCATGTGGGAGGTATGGGTTTTATGTGTGTTAGTGTCTGGAAAAAAGATAAGGAGATTATCCATATAGATGATAAGCCATTCTTTTGTAATCACATTATAGAAGAAATTATTTATGAAATGCTGGAATGTAGTAAGTGAGTTATTCAGACTAAAGAACATTACCGTGGGTTTGAAAAGGCCTTTGTGTGTAATAAAAGTCACTTTCTATTGATATCTGCCCTTAATGCAGACATTGTTATATTCCCATCAAGTATCAAACTTGGTAAAAAGCTTCATGTTATAAAGTTTGTCAATAAGTTCAGATATAAAGGAAAGGGGATAGATATTATAAATGGTATGTTCATTGAAACACCTATAGTTTTGACAGGGTCAGAGTTTGCTATCCTTTTTTTTGACAAAGAAAAAAAAGAAGGTCTAAGGGGAGTTGAAGGGGCAAATCTTGCCAGTGTGGAGGTTCTCTTTGATAATTTCCTTGGTTGTTTTGTATTTGGAAGTGGACAAGGGGTAAATCTTCCTGATCTTTAGTATGAAGATTTCTCTGAGGTTGATTTTATGGTCATAGAATCTAGTAAATAGAAGTTTATCTAAAATCTTGGGGGTGTTAGTGAAGACTGCAGCAAATTTCTGGTACTTGTTACATTTCCTCCTTTTTCTTTCTCTTTTTTCTTTCTCTCGTCATAGCTTCTGCCCTTCGCACACTTTAGGTGCTCTCTTGCTCATTTGTCATCAATAGATTCTGCTCTTCTTGTGTTCTAGCCTAGCCTAGACCACTCTTTGTTATGCTCTTTGCCTGTGTTGCAAACCCATGCAACGACCACTTTCACTCTCATGTGATCATGGGAATCCCAACCCTTATCAGGCTAAAAACCCTAGCTTAGGATCTGCATATACCATATGAGTTCCCTTAAGGTTAGTGGCCATGAGGCTATCTAGGAATCTTCCCTGGATCTTCCCTGGATCTCCCCAATCTCAGATCTGGTCATCTCATCGGATCTGACGGATCTGCCAAGGTGATCTCATCTGTGGATTGAGATCCCCGTCCTTGCTGTGTCCACAACCCTTCCCTTCCATTCCCCCACATCCATTCATATCCGCTCCATGCTTTATCCTTATGGCCTACACGAGATTGCTCACGATACGCTATTGGTCAGCTTACTATACCGCTTCAGGATAGACATGGATGTACATGGTCCGTGCACATCTTAGAGTAGTATATAAAGGCCAGCTAAGAGTGCTAAAGTCCTCAGACTTTATCACTTGCAGCTTTAGGCATATTTGGCTTACCAGGTTAAGCTCTTCTCAAAGATCAGGCCCTTCAAGGAAAGGCAGTTCTAGGAAAGTCCCACGTCCGAGTCTCTTATGTGTCCTCCTCCTCATCATCACTCCATAGTCCTCCTCGGTTGCTCCACTCAGAGCCTCATAGGATTTCATTCATTCAGTGTTCCTCCTTCTCAGTCATCGTCTAGGTGTAGTCTCTGATCTTCAGAGTCATAACAGCCTGGGCCTTCTATCTCCACTCAGCTGACTTATAATTATTCCATCTCTTTCCATCTGTTTCTATATGGATACCTTACTCACCATTCGTCAGCATAATTATTCACTTCATCTCCACTTCAACTCTATTAGCTGTACTATAAAGTAGTGTACTTCCTGTTTCCTTTTCTTCATGCTACTTCTACCTTGTGATCTCCTCACAATCTTTGCATCTCCACTACTCCCTGTACCTACATACTTGGAATCCACTGCTTGTGTCCTGGCACTTAACCAGAGGATCATCAGCATCTGATCTTGGCACACCCCTGGGAGTGTAGCTGGTACTTCTAAAGGCACAACACTTCATTTGTTGCCTTTTACTCATCTTGAAGCTTATCTTTGGTTTGCTTCATTCTCTTTTCTCACAGCAAGGTCTATGCCTGTCCCTACCTGGGCCTAGCATAACAGTACTCAGGGGGGAGGGTGATCTTGGGCTTGGCTTCCTTGGCTTCTATGGCAAGCTTTATAAAGATAGTAAGCTTTGCTACCATCACAGAGAGGAGAAATGTGGAACATGCATTGATTACTCAAGAGAAGTGCCACTCATAGAGAGCAATATTAATGAAGTGGTTGAAGAATTCACTATTGAGGCAGTGGACTGGATGTTTATTATTGGAAAGGATTACTTCCCTGATGCAGTATTGCCTGAGAGAAGGCTGGGCTAAAATGGTGAGCAGCCATCCTAATCTCGAGTCTCATGCTGTCCAGTGGACACCTTTCCTAAAGAGCTGTGGTTTGAACTAGATCACAGAGAACTAGGCAAAAGGAATAAGAGAAAGAGTCAAGTGCCTTGTATAAAGCCCTAAAGCTCAAGTGTGCAAGACTGGGGGATCCCAGCTTGCACCAGCCCTTTATATATGATACAGAAATGTGCATGGACCATGTAACTAGCCTGGCCCTAACTATAGCTACAGTAAGCAGACCAATAGCAATAAAGGAGCGAGTACCTTAGCAGTTTCTCATGGTAACTGCCAGGTAATTGCGTCATGGTCTGGAAAGTTCTAGAACTGTAAAGAGTGAAGAGTATGAAGGTGTGAAAGTATGAAAGGGTGAAAATGTGAAGATGTGAAAGGTCAAAGATGTGAAAGGTCAAAGTGTCCCATGGTCACGTGATGTGAAAAGTGAAAAATAATTATAACATGGGCAGTCCCAGAACAGTAGAGTTTTTTGGACTGGTTAGAGGTGAAGGAGATAGTGAGTGAGTTGGCCATCCAATTAATGCTGGGGTTTGTGACCTGAAGCCACAGGAGTCTGAGAATCAAAGTTTTTATGTTGCATGCCATAATGTGGCAGAAAACTGAGTGAGTTACTATTATAATGCATTTTTCACTTTTCTAATCATGTAACCTTATCTTATCTTCCTTACATGATTATCTAATCTTTTATCTTCTCAGGGCACATGATGAGTCAGCTGACTTAGAGCTTAGAATTAGCCTCATGCCTTCAGATTCTGCAGGATTAGTTTAATCTCCATCTCTTGTCTTCTTTTTCATTTCTTAGAAGCAAGACCCTTGATGGTTTTCATGATGGGTTCTCTTCTTTTTGATCCCTGCACTGCATATATGGGAACTCTCCCATCAGGGACTTGGTCTGTGCAAGATACTGTAGCCTATATAAACTGTAGCATTATTATCTTAAAGCTCCAGCTTTGAGTACTTGTGTTACATAGTGTTAACTTGTCACTTCTTTTACTTGTTTGATTCTTTTCTTTGTGAGCTTGTGCCACATTGATCTCAGTGTGCATAACAGTTACCCCTTTGAGTCAAAGAAGTATGATGCACATATGAATAATATAACCCTTCTTGTTTAAAAAGGAGTTGATATTTTGAATGTTAAGAAGGGTAGGAAGTTGAGTACAGGGGAACTTGTGATAGAAGATGAACTTGCAGTCAATACAATTTATATGTGTTTCACTATTAATAAGAGCAGAGGCATCTACAACTAATCTTGAATAAACAGAAGAGAAAACTTGTACTAGGATTCTCATAGATTTTCTAGAGAATAATACAAGTATAGGCACACAAGAAAGAGAAGAAGCATCTTGCATAGGGGAGGTACTCCATTTTAAAAATCCAACCCAACTTTTCCCACTTCAGATTCTTTATTACTAACTTCTTCTATCTTCATTGTTTCTTCTTTAGCAATAATTTTCTTGACTAACTTCCTGGTGAAGGTGATGGTAGGGTTAGGTAAAGGGGGGCATTGATTCAGGCACAAGGCTGCATTATGTCTGTGTTTTCTACATCAAAGACAAAGACCAAGTTTTACAACTCTGGATTCCAGAGGCTAAATCTAAATAAAAAAGACAAAGGAGAAATATAAAGGAAGAACTCTAATGGAGGCTTTGAAAAGGAGCAACCAAGAAGGAATCATCATAGGAGAACTTGAAAGAGACTTATGCTCATGCAACTAGGGACTAAGCTTTAAAAGGGCTGAAATCCAAAGAAGTGCAAATTGCAAAATACAAAGTAATTAAGTCTAGAGAGACTTGATTACCCATACCTGCCCCTTATATATGGCCTAGAGTGATACACAGACAAGTATAGGAAGCCTACTTTAGACTACTGCTAACTATGGACACCACTAGCAGTAAGAGTGCACTATTAAATAAAAAAGGGAAATGTTATGATTATTCCCTTTGTTTTTCCCTTTTTTTCATTCTAGCTTCAGATTTTGCATGTCTTTGACACTTCCTTGTTTCATTCAGAATATTCAGACTTCTTTCATTCCAGAATCTCTCCTCAGTCAGCAGATATTACTCACTATCCACTTCCATTGCATTCCATCCATTTCCACATGGGTTATTTAGTTATCTTAGTCATCCCTATTAACTTATTCAACTGAGTCTGGACTTTATTCACAGTAATATAAGTAGTGTACTTCACTCTCCATGTTTCTTATGCTACTTCTACCTTGTCTTACCTTGTTCTACCTTATCTTGCTTATTTTACCTTGTTTTTTTTTTCAAGAACATCATCAAAATCCTTAGTCCACTTACAACTATTATTGGCAAGCACTTCTTTATCCTCAACCAGTCCCAGCATCCTAGTCTCATTCCCAACCCTCACTAAGGGACCATGGTGCCATTCTGCATTTGCACCAACACTCTAGTCTTAGGCTGACTCTTGTTAAGCCTTTTCCTTAGCCCTAGCCTGAAATGGGTGACTATCTGTCCTGCCTTAATACTTGCACTACCTTGGTGAACACTCCTAAACTGTCCTAAATAACTGGTAGGGCTTTTAGCTAGTGGCCCTGAACTAGGCAAAGAGAAAGAAGATGAGACCACTACTCTTGTATAAACCAGAAGCCAGCAGGAAGTAGCTTAACCTGTATAACCAGCTAAGAGATTAAAAAAGCAAGACTAGGGAAATGAAATGGCAACCTAGCCATTCTGCCTTGATACTTGATATGACCTTGATGGACACTCCTAAGTCTATCCTGGAAAGCTGATAGGGCTTTTGGTCTAGTGGCCTCTAACTAGGCAATGAGAGAAGGGATAAGATCCTGGGCCCTTGTATAAACCAATAGCCAGCAGCACTAGTGAACTAGTCTATATAACCAGCCTAGAGGTCAAGAGAGCAAGACTGGGTTTTCCCAGCTTGCACTCCCTGCCTTATATATTGCTTAGATCTGCACACAGACTATGTACAGGGGGCCTACCCTAAACTATGCTATCTATGGACACCAATAGCACAACTGGCTCTATTATATAAATGAGGGAAAAGCATGGAGTGGGAATAAGGAGTGAGGCAGTGGCCTCATAAATCAAGGGTAAGAAATGGAAGAGAACCACACCATGAGAATGTGGGAGCATGGAAGTGCACAGGTTCTCAGATATAAATAGGGCATGGCCACCTTGAGGCCAAGGAGATCCCATCTGGATCTCTGCCACAGATCAGATATCATTGGGTACTGGATCTAGTTCTCATCTGAGATCTGCCATATCATATGACTGATACCTTGTGCAGGGGAATACTCTGATATAAAGGACTTAGCCTTAGCCTAGGGTTAACCTTATAAGGATACTTATTTGCATGATCATGTGCTCCTGGTCACATGACTATGCAACCATTCACATCACATGCTCAACAGTTCTCACAGTCATGTGCTATGAATTATTGTGTTCACTTGTTGCATAACAGGAAATTCCAGCTTGCACCCCCTGCCTTATATATTGCCAGGGTCTGTGCACAGACCAAGTACAGGAGGCCTACTCTAAGGTACTACTATCTATGTATATCAATAGCAGTAACTGCTCAGCTATAGATAAGGTGAGATAAAGGCATAAAGTAGGAATAAGAAGTAAGGCAGTGGCCTCATGGATTAAGGGACTGGAATGAAAGAGAAGTCATACCATGAGAATATGGGAGAATAGAAGGGAAGTGCACAGGATCAGAGATTTAAATAAGGCATGGCAGCAGCAAAATCAAGAAGATTTAATCTGGATCTTTGCCACAAATGCAGATCCTAATCTAGATTTTAAGATTAGATATCATTAGAGACTGTACCTGGATCTCATCTGATATCTGCCACATCATATGACTGATACCTTGTGCAGAAAAATACTCTGAGATAAAAAACTTAGCCTTAGCCTTGAGTTATCCTTATAAGGCTACTTGTTCATATGATCATGTGCTCCTGGTCACATGACTATGCAACCATTTGCATCACATGCTCTAAAGTTCCCATGGTCATGTGCTAGAGACTGTCATATTTGCTAGATATATAACATAGCCCACAAGATCTACATTAGTTTCTATCTGGATCTAGCATAACAGAAAAGGCATGAAGTGAGGAAAAAGTAATAAGATAGTGGCCTTATATATCAAGGATAGAGAATAAACTCATAATGGAAGATCAGAGCCTTACATAAGAATAGAAATCTCTATCACAGATGTAATTAGATTATAGATATAGATTCAAGATTTATTAGATTCATGGAGATAGTATTAAAATCTAGATTGGACAGATCCATGGACAGATCCTGAGAAGATTCCAAATCATGTGACCACTAACTGTGAAGATACTCAAAATAGATCAGACCATAAGCTAGAATTGTCTAAAGAAAAGTATGCCTTTTATAATCACATGAAGTAAAAGTGTAGTTATACAAGATACATAACATCAAGCTTGAAGCATCATTCTTGTTCCTGAGGAGTGAGCTTAGTAAGTTAAACAGAGTTGACATCCATGATATTTGAATCTTTTTTAGCCCAAGAGATTACTAAGGGAGCAGGGATCCAGATATGGACCTTGGGTTATTTGTGGTGAAGCTTAGTAAGCTTGGCATGTTCTGAGATTTCTTAGAAGTGGACAGCTTTCTCATACCATTCTTCCATGGTGGTGGGGATCTTGTCAAGGTTTTGAATTCAATAGAAAAGCCAGAGGAAAATTTCAGCTTTATAATAAGTAATAAGAACATTGTTGTCCTTGACATTGGCAAGGACTGCATAGTTCTGGAACTCCATGGTGTATTTGGTAAGCAAGGGGGTTTACTTGCCCTTTTTGTTTTGGCACATTTGACTGTTGGTAAGCCAGTGGACTGTGAATATGATGGTGTCTTGCTTTTTAAATAAGGCATCAAATGCCTTGATAAAGCTGCTAAAGAACCCCATGAAAACCACTGTACCAGCAATGCTCTTTTTGTGGTAGGTGGTGGCCCAAGAAAGGGCAGGGCCTTTGATCATGCATAAGAAGGTGAACATGATCTTCTTCTCATCTGAGTTGTAGACCATGGCATTGATAAAGAAATAGAACTGGACAGAGTCCAGCCAGGATTTGACTTTGTTATAATTGCCATCATCTGGGGCACTGAGGCAAAGCTCAGTGGGCTTAGTAGGAGGGGAAGAGTTGGATATCATGAAAGAAGAAAGAGATTTTGAGAGAAGGGGAAAAATAGGGCAGCAGCAAATGGGAGTAGGGAAGAGGGAAGTGAGTTCTTAGGAAATCTGTAGAAAAGAAGAAAATTCATGCATAAGAGCACAATCTTGTTCTTGGTGTTCTGTGAAAGGCAAGAAAAGATTATGAAGTTTGTCTTCTGAAGAGCTAGGGCAGTGGGTCAAGGGTTCTTTTGTTTTAAAAGATTTTAGGGGGTCCTCCATGGATTGAGTTCTAGGCTCTCCCCAAAGAATGTTAAGAAACAAGGAGGTCTTGGGTAAAATATTGGTGAAACTATAGTAATGGTAGCTGCAAGTAGATATGCTACTTCTTTTTTTATGCTAGGCCTGAGTAGGGACTAACATAGACCTTAAGGCTATGGTGGGCTAGGAAAGAGACTTGACAAAGGTTAGCCTCAGGTGCTAAGAATGGTGCAAATATGGAATAGTACCATAGTTCCTTAGAGAAGGTTGGGGACAAGACTAGGATGCTGGGGCTAGTTGAGGACTCTTGTGTGATGCTTGCCATCAAGAATGCAAGCAGAACTCCCTTTGTGAGGATAGGGCAAAGGTTCAGATAATGCTTGAAGGAAGCAAGGTAGAATAAGGCAGAAGTAGCATAAAAAACATAGAGGGGAAAGTATATTACTTATATAGAGACAATAAGGTTCAGACTTAGTTGAATGAGTTATAGTGTGTAACTAAGGGTGAGTAAGTAATCTGTGTGGAAACAGATAGAATGTAATGGAAGTGGATTGTGATTAATATCCACCAACTAAGAGAATATTCTGGAACAAAAGAAGTTTGAATGTTCCAGAACAGAACAAGGAGATGTCTGAGATGCATGAAGTCCAAAACTAGAATGCAGAAAGGAAAGAAAAAGGGATCAATTATAAAAGACTTCTTTCATTTCAAAACATTTTCTCTGTCAGTAAATATTGCTTATAGCCTGCTTCCACCATATTCATATTCCATCTGTTTCTACATGGATCACTTACTCATTTTTAGTTACAAACTCTGACTCATTCAACTAAGTCTGAACCTTATTATTTCTGTATAAGTAGCATACTTTCTTCCTCATGTTTTTTATACTACTTCTATCCTATCCTGCCTATTATGGGTGACTACCCATCCTGCCTTGATACTTGAGCTACCTTGGTAAACACTCCTAATCTGTCCTGAAAACTGGTAGAGCTTTTAGCTAGTGGCCCCTAACTAGGTAAATGAGAGAAAATGAGATTACTACTCTTGTATAAACCAATAGCCAGCAGGAAGTAGCTTATCCTGTATAATTAGCTAAGAGAGCAAGAGAGCAAGACTGGGAAAAACCCAGCTTGCATCCCCTGCCTTATATATTGCCAGGGTCTGTACATAGACCAAGTACAGGAGGCCTACCCTAAGGTACTACTGTCTATGTACACCAATAGCAGTAACCACTCAGCCATAGATAAGGTAAGATAAAGGCATGGAGCAGGAATGAGGAGTAAGACAATGGCCTCATGGATTAAGGAACTGGAATGGAAAAGAAGACCATACCATAAGGATGTGGGAGAATAAAAGGAAAGCACACAGGTTCAAAGATATAAAAGAAACATGGCAGCAGCAAGATCAAGGAGATCCAATCTGAATCTCTGCCACAGATGCAGACCCTAATCTAGATCCTAAGATTACATATCATTGAGGACTGTACCTGGATCTCATCTAAGATCTGCCATATCATATAACTGATACCTGTATAGGGAAGATAAAGAACTTAGCCTTACCCTAAGTTTATCTTTATAAGGCTACTCATTTGCACAATTATGTGCTCCTGGTCACATGATTATGCAACTATTTGCATCATGTGCTCTGAAGTTCTTATAGTCATGTGCAAGAGATTGTCATGTTCATTAGATATATAACTGTTATAATCACTTTTTTTTTTCTCATCATGTGACCCTGGGAACCCTTACTCTTTCACTATTTCACCATTTCACATCTTTACATTATTACAAGTCCAGAACATTCCAGACCATAATATTATTACCTGGCAGATATCATAAGCATACTTTAGGGCAGACCCTAGTTACCTGGTCTGTGTGCATTCTTGTATCATATATAAAGGGCTAGCTCAAGCTGGGATTCCCCAGTCTTGCACACTTGAGCTCTAGGGCTTTATACAAGGCACTTGACTCTTCATCTACTTTCTTTTGCCTAGTTCTCTAAGGGGCTAGTATAAACCTCAGCTATTAAGAAAAGCATCCACTGGGACAGTATTGAGACTTGAGGACAGGATGGCTGCTGCCATTTCAATAACACTGCCTATTCAACTTTGCTTTTTCAAAGCATCATCTGAATTTTCACCCTACCCTTATCAAGAGAGTCCTACTTGTGTCCTTCAATGGCAAGCATCACTCAAGAGTGTTGCAAACCATGCAATGACCACTTTCACTCTCACGTGATCGTGGGAATCCCAACCCTTATCAGGCTAAACCCTAGCTTAGGACTAAGCAATACTTTACGAGTTCCCTAAGGTCAGTGACCACGAGGCTATCTAGGGATCTTCCCTGGATCTTCCCCGGATCTCCCCGATCTCAGATCTCATCTATCCCATTGGATCTGATGGATCTAGAGATGGATCTCATCTGTGGATTGAGATCCCCATCCTCGCTGTGTCCTCATCTCTTCTCTTCCATCCCTCCTTATCTCTTAATTCCCGATCCATGCATTTCCCTTATGGTCAACACGAGGCTGCTCACAATACGCTACTAGTCAGCTTACTGTATGTCTTTAGGGTAGGTACGGATGTACATGGTCCATGCGCTCCTTAGAATAGTATATAAAGGCCGAGCTCAGAGTGCTAAAGTCCCTCAGACTTTATCACTTTGTAGCAGCAGGCATTTGGCTTACCAGGTTAAGCTCTTCTCGAAGATCAGGCCCTTCAAGGAAAGGCAGTTCTTAGGAAAGTCCCGCATCCGAGTCTCTTACGTGTCCTCCTCGTCACCATCACTTGTAGCTCCTCGGTTGCTCCACTTCAGAGCCTCTATTAGGAATTCCCTCTTTCAGTGTTCCTCCTCCTCTAGATCCTTGTCTAGGTGTAGTCTCTGATCTTCAGAGTCGTAACAAAGAGTTCTTAACAAGTTCTAGCATTCTTGTCTTATCCCTGTTATGATTTTTATATCTTTTGCCTTCTCTTTATTCTAATTACTCCTATATTATTATTTATCTTACTATAGTTGTTGTGGCTTGTATATTATAGATATAATAGCATTTCTGGGTGTTTTAAGTTTTTAGACTTGAGCACTTGTGTTATGTACTCAGCAAATACTGACAGTCTATGCATGTGACTGTGGGACTCACCTGCCATATAAGGATAAACTCTAGGCTAGGTTTGATTTATTATATCAGAGTATTCCCTGCTGATGGGTTAGTCATGTGATGTGATTGGATCTCAGATGAGATCTTAAATTGATACTGATGACATCTGATCTAATGGATCTAGATTAGGATCATATCTGTGGCAGAGATCCAGATGGATCTCCTTGGCCTTATGGCAGCCATGCCATATTCATATCTGTTGACTCTAATGCATTCCATTCTCCCACATCCTCATGATGTGGTTCCTCTTCTATATCCCTTGATCCACAAGGCCACTGCCTCATTCCTGACTTATACACCCTATGCCCCATTTCCTATTTAAGAAGGTATGAGAGAATACTGCTATTGATTTACATAGATAGTAGGTTACTCATTTTGTGTATGAGGCTATGCCTCCTGGTAATATATATACAGGGTGGGCAAGACCTGGAGTCTCTCCAGTCTTGATCACTTGTATCTCTACTCCCCTTACTTCTGGGCTCATTGGCTTGAGTTAACCCAGATCTCTTGCTTCCTCTCTTAATGCCTGAACACTAGGATCTCTAGTGCTAATTTGGATTATCTCCTATTCAAGATTCACAAGCCTAGTTCAGGGCCACTAGTGCAAAAGCCCTCTTGTTGTCATCATTGCCTGTCACTTACTGGTGTTTGCATACATTTGGATTGCACTCTAAGCAGTGCATAACAACTTGTAATATCCACCTTTTTTAATATAATATCCCTTTAAGTTAGCTTCCTGAAGTCTGTGAGATAAGCATCCAAGTCTTTCTTTCTTTACCAGCCTGGTTTTAGGTGGTTTTCAGTTCCTTCCTTGTTTCTATCTCTGGCTGCTTAATATTCATCAAGATTATAATAGTCTCTAATCTTCACTAAGAAATTATAGTGCTGTTCCACATTTGCACCATCCTTAGCACTCTAGGCTAACCACTGTCAAGCCTTTTTTCTAGCCCACCATAGCCATAAGATCTATATTAGTCCCTACCTGGATCTAGCATAATAGTAACTCCTATATAATACTATAGTTTAAATATCAATAAAAACACCCTCTTGTCTGAACTTTATTCTTACTCTGACTGAGCTTCTAAGCTCACCCTCTGACCCTCCAGGTCACCCTGAAGTAATTTCAAGCCTTAATGGAATTCTTAAGGAAATTCTAAGGGATTGTTCTTATTATAACTGGGCTTGACACTTCTTGTCTTACCTGTTCTTTATGTTAAGCTATGAGACTGCTCTTCTCTCTTCCTCTGACCCCTTTGTAAATTGAGACACTGGATTATGCAAGAGTGCACCACATAAGGTAAAGCCAAGTTCTGTTTGATCTATCAAGAACTCTTTTCAACCTTTCCAGATTACCTCTGAACTTCCTTCAAAGTCTCCAGAGTATGTTTCTCTCCATGGAACAAGCTGCCATTAGGTCTTTTATACTCAGAATCAGTTGTCTGGGTTCTCAATCAGGTGTTGAAATAGGGGTTTTAACACAGAGCATGAAGAATTCTGAAATTCCTTCAAATAAAATCATTCTTTATAAAATAGAAAAATACCTGTTGAACTCATGACTTAAACTGTCCTTGTGGATGCTTCTAACTTGTGCTCTGGACTGCTGGAAGGGCTTTTGTGCTAGTGGCCCCAAACTAGGCAAAAGAAAGAATAAGTCCTTCTTTTGTATAAATTAACACCAGTGGAGGCTATATAAGAACTGAAACACATTCTTTGTGTTGATCTAAATCTTAGAATATCTAAAAGATGCTACTAAACTTGTGCTTGAGCAAAGAGGCCTTTTGTGCTAGAGACCAGGGGACTAGGTAAAAGAAAAGTGTAAAAAAGTCAAAATACTTGTATAAAGCCAAAGGCTCAAGTGTACAAGACTAGGAAAACCCAAGCTAAAGCACTGGCCCTTATATATAATACAGATATGCACACAGATCATGTAGATCTAGTCTACCCTAAACTATTGTACAATAAGCCATCCAATAGTATAAAGGGAGTAAAAACCTAGAAATACATAAGACTAACCTTAAAAGACTATAATAAGATATGATGTTATAGTCTAGGCCAGTCTAGATCTGTTATATGTGAAAGAGTGAAGAGGTAAAGGTGTGAAATAGTAAGTGTTCCCAGGGTCACATTATATAATAATGTGAAGAGTCAAAGTGAAAGTGAAAAGATGGAAAAAGTAAAGAGAAAAATAAAACATGTATTATAACAAGGACCTTAAGATCACAGCTAGTTCTATATAACTAGTGGAAAGGTCAAGAGAGCAAGACTGGGGAAATCCCAGCTTATACTCCCTGCCTTATATATTGCCAGAGTCTGCACACAAACCAAGTATAGTAAGACTGCCCTAAACTACTGCTATCTATGGCCACCAATATTAGTAAGTACTTAACCATTAAATAGATAAGGGAAAGACATAAAGTGGATATTAAGGAGTAAGGCAGAGGCCTTATAAATTAAGGAATTGAAATAAAAGAAAAGATCATATTATAAGGATGTGAAAGAATGGAAGAAAAGCACACAGGAAGATAGAGATAAAATAGGCATGGTTATGGCTAAGTCAAGAAAATCCATCAGATCTCTGCCACAGATCAAATCCTTAATCTAGATTATAAAATCAGATGTTATCAGGGACTGTATCTGGATCTTATTTGAGATCTGCCACATCTTATGACCAATATCTATGCAGGAAAATACTCTGAATATTAGAACTTAGTTTTAGTCTAGGGTTTTCTTGAATAGAAAGCTTATTCATACAATTATGTGCTCTCCAGTCACATGACTGCAACTAGATCACATCACATGCTCAACAGTTCCCACAGTCATGTGCTAGAGTCCATTATGTTCTCTAAACATATAACACTTTAGCAAGATAATAATTTCAAGCATATCTCTAGAAGAGCTCAAATCTGGTTTAAGAAGCAAAATGTCAAGCTTTTGAATTGGCCTGCTCAATCCCCAGACCTTAATCCCATTGAACACACTTGAAGTCATTTAAAAAGATGCCTTTCAGGTTATAAGAGGGAATTTACAGAAGTTTATCAATTATGGAATAGAGTAGTGATAGAGTGGAAAAGGATTTCTGTGAAGAAGTGTCAAAAATGAATAGAAAGCATGCCTAGAAGGATTCAAGCAGTTATCAAGGCCAAGGGAGGTCATACCAGGTACTAAATACCATATTCTATTTAAAGTCAAAAAACAATTCCAATGAGTTGTTATCTTGATATGGTTACCATATTACCAAAACATAATCAAATGCTTTGATCATTGAATCAATAAAAAGCCAAGAGCAAGTACTGCATTTTATATACTTATAGCCTAGCATAATAATTAGTAGTTATTGATAGCCATTGCGCCATTGCATTTAATGCAAAACATGCAAACATTGGGACAGATTTTTGAGCCACTGTAATCTGGTTATTGAATTCAGAGACACCTTAACAATACAACAACAATCACATAAAATAGGCATCATTAACATCTTTTAAAATATGTAAGAGTTTTTAAAATCCTAAACAATTGAAAAAAATGGCAATATTAAACCATAAAAATTATATATTTCCAATAAACACTCAATGCTGGTTAACAAGAACAACCTTGAAGCATTCAATGAGGAAGAGAAGCCAGTATAAGGCAGAAAACAGGATAAGAAATCTCAAATATAGTAGAGTAGCAACATACTGCAGATGTTTTATAAGCATGTTGGTTGTCCCAGAGATAGCAAGGTAATTGTGACCAACACCAGCAATGAGAAAGTCTACTGTGTATGTTCTCCACATTCTCTATTTCGCACTTGACCTAGGAAACATTGCAACAATGGAGTGGTCTTCCACTCCCCACGGAATTCGCCCCTGCTAGGTCGGATCAATGAGGGCTCAAAAGTAAGAGGTTTTGAGGTAGAGGTGGGATTTCAAAAAGTCTTCAAACAGGATATGGGAACACGGACTGATGGATAAGGTTGAATAATATTTATTGGTTGGAAATACGTGCAGACTATCAGGGACGGGTGAGGTGCACGAGACGGTACGACAGTAATAGCAGCGGTCGCTGCATGTGATTGCAACTTGGGAGACCTTCTAAGCTGTGCTTCATCTCGGACATTCAGACGAGAAAACTTCTCCGCTAGGTTATCGATGCTAGTCGAAAGGGGAGAAGGGTGGTTGCCATCTGGCATGCGTCTCCACTCTGGCTTGCCGAAATAAACAGGACCACTTTTGCAAGGGAATGGGTCGTAATGGCAAGCAGGTGGATACAAAGAAGGAAAGGCATGGGGTGGCGAGGATGACGCAAATGCATGCTCTGATGTATTGTTCTTTTCGAATTCTATCTACCAAAAAATGAGAAAGATGGCTTTATAGGCTAACAAAACGACATACCTTGGTCGTCGTCCCTGACAAAGCTGATTGGAAGAGTTTCGGAACTCCGGAGTTAGAACTAACCATGTAGCCTTCCGTGCGCTCGAATAGTCTGTCCTGTGTTTCCATTGCTCTTCCGCGCGTCGGCCCTTTTTTCAGCGTTCTGCCCTTCTTTTTGGCGCGATTGCGGTGGTTCTGGAACTAAATAAGGTGAAAGCAATCAACAATAGATGTTACAGTATAATGAGTAAGACTCACCCATACATGAATTTGCTTGTATTCCATGTTCGACTTGTTGGCGAGAAACACTTTATCTGCATGCGTCGGGAACGGGTTTTCCTCGAAAAATTGTTCCAACAGTGGAACGCAATTCTGCAAGATGGGTGAAAACAAATACGACAATACGAGAGAAGTACTGACTTGATTGAAGTGACGAGAGATCCTTGGGACCGTCTTTGCAGGGGTCGCCGGAGCTCGCTGGATACGTTGAATAATTTCCTCTTTCCATTGTTCTAGGCGGCGCAAGTAGAGTTCTGTGAAAGTGAACGCGAGTTTTCGCTTGAATACATGCGGGGATGATGCTAATCCAACTGCTGGAAGTTCCCCTAGTTCACGATATGACTCCTGAATACCTCGCCTAAGCTCCTCCGCACGTAGTTGATATGCTTTGCTGATTGAAATAGCGAGTTCACGACTGAAACCCGCTTCAAGAAGTGAAGGTAACAGCGGACGTGGGTGCGGCAAGTTGATCGACTCGATCACCGAGTGGAAACTTTTGGTAATGAGAAAATGGTTAGGTTGGGGAGGAACGCTAGTAGCATCTCTCAAAGCATGCGCGATACGCAGAACGGCCTGCAGCGTGGTACTATAGCCGTCCTCTGGCTTGAGACCCATGTTGACAGATATCGGTGAGTGAGTGAGCAATGAAAGAGACAAATTCGCATGACATGTTAGTTTGCTTACATCATGTGCAATTCGATGTCCGCATTGTCTGACATTCCCATATACAACGCCAGTCAGGAAGCAACTCGCAATTAATCACCATGAGCGACTCTGACTTGTCTCAAATGCTTCATCTCGCCGAGAGCGACTTCCTGACTGCCTTGGAGAGTGGCATAAACGTACTCACCTCATACCGCCAAGCGTGGTCCGTTCTTCCGGACATCTTGCGCACCGCATCGAGGACCGGGAGTGTCGATCACAAAACACTTTCTCTCGCTCACTCCGTCGCTTTGCGCATTGCAAATATTGCCAGTTGTTTCCTCGATATAAAACGTGGGGAAGAGTCCTACACGAACTCGTTGCGGAGTGACTGGGACGCTATATTCCATCAGATGGCTACCTTGGATGTGAACTTGCAGCCGGACGGTGGAAATAACGCCGGTCCCTCTCGCTCGTGTTCTAGCACGCCGACGTCTCTGAACGCGGAGAACTTATCCTCTTCGTTTGTTACCTCCGCTCATCGATGGCTGCTGGATAACTTGCATAATCCTTACCCTACTGCGGAGATCAAGGCTCAGATCGCAGCAGCTTCGTCGTGCCGGGTCTCTTCTGTTAACTCTTGGTTTATCAACACTCGCCGGCGGATCGGTTGGACGGCTCTGTGCCGTGAGCGTTTCTCCAACTGCAGGGCCGATATGATCGACACGGCATACCGTGCTCTGGTGGAAGAGGACCCGAAGCGTACGCTGTCTCCTGAGCTCAGACACTCCTTTGTCGCCATGAAAGTGGCAGCTGAGGGCCTCTATTCCCCAACTTTCACCAGGGGTGCCTTTGTGGGAGATGTAGATGGCATAATAAAGGACATGCCGGAGCAAGATAGGGAGTCTACCAAGGTTGGAGAATGCAGCCAATTCAAGCAAGCGAATCCTGCGAAGGTTCGGAATATTCAAACATACGGAGAGATCTCACGGAACTAACAGAGGGAACTTGTAGACTGTTCGAGATTCGTATCCTTCGCCTGATCAGTCCATCGTGGCTCCCCCTGTACTCGCCCTTGACGCCTCTTTGACGGATGTGAGTGAAGAGGAGGCCATTCTATCTCCAGTCATTACTGGCATCAAACGCTGTTGGTCATCTGAAGAGTCAGATGGCCAGTCATCGACCTCTGTTAGGCGACCCACCGTTAAACGGTTACGGTACGTCGACTGCTTTTCGCCATCATTTAGGCACTCATTACTCCTGTGCTCAGTTCCTCCACGAGATCTGGGACACATCTCCCTTCTCCACCCTCGAGCACAGATGGTATTGACATACCATCTGATGACAATTCGCCGAGACTTCACCTTGTCGATTCTATGCAGCCCGAGGCGAATAGCGTATCGCTATCTCGCAAGCGACGTCTTTCTGACACAAACACTGCTAGGATATCAAAGCGTCGGCGTGATTTAACGCCTACTCTCCATCTTCACGACACCTTGGGTCCTCTGCCTAGTTCTAGTGTGGAAAATGAGCATTCTATTGATGATTGGTTCAACACCAATTTTGATGCTTTGTTTGCTATTCCACCTCCGGTCAATGCTACCGAACCAGACTTTTCCACATCGTGGGAAGTGGAACTGTTCAGAGATTACTGTATACCTGGAAGTCCGAAACACGCGACAAAATGCCCGCCTGCTTGTGGGTTCTACCTCCACGTACGTCATGCTGCAATTGACGTTGAGACTTCTAGCATTGCCATATACTGAGATGTCCGCACCGACTGATTTTTCCGATCTTGATAACCTGCTACAGTCCATTGGAGGTGATATATTCGCCATTCCCTCAAAGAATGCAACTAGTGTTCCCTATTCAGCACCTTTTGACTCGCCGACACCCGATATCTCGCAGCCCCCTCTATTTTGGAACTCACTTCTTGATTACCCAGACGCGCGCCAACCTTCGTCCGTCCCTCAACATTTACCAGAGATCGATGTTTCTATGCCACAACTACCTCGTGTTGCACCGACTACCGAGCTTCAAGGTAATTTAACATTGAGGCAGACAAAGCTACGTCAATTGCATGCCATGCAAGAGGCGGTTAAGCGGATGGAACAGGAATTGCAGGCAGAAGGTATTGTAACGTGAGTGCGAACATATTATCCGTTAAATTGATTGACTATTCACCCAGATAAATGGATATTGATCCACATATTATTATTCGAACATGTATTTTTCTCTTATTCTCCTTACATCTGTACCACTACCATTCTGAATTATCAATAATGTCTTCTGTTTGTTAGAGCACCCAGTGCAAGCTCAATATATATTTAGCCCACTATAAACAAAAAATCGGTAGCGAACTAGTGTCGTCCTGACACGGGCCCATCCTCTACCCTCCATCTTCCAACTTCTCGCATCGCATCCTCGTCGCCTATCTGAAGACGTGGTGCGTCCAACAAT